>VURO01016875.1:5336-17994 GCA_015108175.1 Pelvicachromis taeniatus
CCCCGCCCCCGCGCCTCCCATCGCCCACCCATCCTCCCCTTCCCCATGCCCCTCCCCATCGCCCAACCTCGGGCAGTCGGACTCGGGAGGAGTTGGAGGGGGAGGAGGTACGGCCGGGGGACAATCCAAGCTCCAAGCGTTGCACGCCCAGTATTGCCACGCCAACAGTGGAGGAGGCGGAGTCAGTGTTACTGGGCACCAGCAGCAGCAGACACCACCCCCACCTTACCATCACCATCACCGCTACCACATGCAGAGCGTCCCGCAGCACCACGTCCTTTCGCACAGGTTCTCCGCACCCCGACGGCAAGGCCCGTCCGGCTGCGCTCCCTCTCATATCCAGCAGCATCAGAGGATGCAACATGGCGTCATTCAGCACCCGCGCTACAACATGGCGGCAGGCTTCACCACGCCCCCACCGCTCTCCCCGCACTCCCCTGTCACCCCCACTACCCCGCACGGACTCTTCCACTCGCACCCGGCGGTGGGGAGACCAGGTGGAGGGGCCAAGCTCCCACTGACCATCTCGCACTCGCAGCCCCACCCGCACGCTCACACACACTCTCACAACCACGCCGTGCACGCACACTCCCCGCTCAGCCCGTCCCCATCCGCCTCCCCCTCCACCCACTTCATCTTCTCCACCCCGCCGCCCCAGACTCCCTCGGCGCGCCTCCTCACCCAGACACCCCCGAAGCCATATACCCCCCAGTACCCACCGCTTTCGTCCATCCCGCCTCCTCCACCGCACTCACCCTTGCCTCCCCCGTCAACCGCCCCGCTCTCCCCGCACCCACCGGGGGTGGGGGGAGGCCAAGTGGGCGGCCCCAAATCCAAACCCGTCAGTCGGATCAGCACGGTCGTGTGAGGAGGCAGAAGTCCAGGACAGTGGCGCGTCACCCTGCCGTGAGCCGCCGGGGGGTGGTAGTGAGCAGGAGAGGGAGGAGGAGAGGTGGTGGAGGAGGAGGAGGAGGGGGAGGACAAATGCAGCCTTATGAAAGCGGACGCCTGGTGAGGAGGAGAGCGGTGAGGGCGGGGAAGAGGAAACTTCTCAGCCTGTGTTATTTCCACATCCACTTCCCCCGCAGGTAGAAAGACCCACACACACCGACGGACGTTTCTTTCAGGGAGCAGATCCTCCCAGAAAACGCTGCTCGCGGCGCGAAAAGCACCCACAACGTCAATCATGCCGTTTTCAGTCACGTGATGAAGATGAAGAAAAAACTCCCACAGTGTCTCGATGTCTTGGTGAAAACGTCCTCATCTTCCCCCCGTAGTGAGCTGGGAGGACATATTTGTAGTTCTTCATCGACAGGGGAGGCGTTCGTGCCACGTCGTGACAATTTGTGTGCCGTTGTGGAAACAAAGGGTTCAGGGACCAGACGTGAAGGGAACAGTGCCTGAGAATGTCTATCACAAGGATCCCTCCCGACGTAATGTACAGCGAGCGGAGAGCGACACGAGTCCCGGGCGCGTTTTCCAGAAGCCACAGCCGTCTTACACCACCTTGTTTTAAAAGCACTCCCCTTTTGGTTGTTGACATATTTACAAGCCATGAGGCGTTATGGAGAAGCAGAGGTGGCTAGCGTTAATATGGTGCAGTTTCTGTGTCTTAGACAGGCATGCATGACCTGTGCAATAGCTAATAAGTGTCAGTGTGACCGTGGTTAAACTTCTATATGCAGGGGGAGGGATTCGTTGTGATTTAAAGCCCCAATCCAGCATTTATTTGGCCATAAGAAGTGAAGAATATGGAAGACTTGATCGTCTAGGTGGACAATAAACTTTCTAAAACCTTTAAATAAGCCATCGTAACAAACACTCCAGGTGTCTTTTTACCTTTGCAAAAAGAACTAAAAGCCTTTAGCGTCTGTGGATTACAGGGTTTCAGCAGGGACTGCTACGCCGTCGTTTTGGATTGGGACTTTAAAAGAATCCCCAATTCTTTCCTCATGTAACGGGGATTTATCGGATCATTTGTGCTACACCTGTGAATGCTCTCCCTTGTTATTAAGTATATATGAAAGCATAAGCTTCAATTTGTCACCAATGATAATGTACTCTGATAATATTATACTCCAGCTGTCAGCTGTACTTCATGCTCCATATTGTATGTGACCCTCTACGTTGCCACAGACGGCGTTCAGGCCGAAAGGATGCCCAACAGGGAAATGAGTCTTTTGTGAAGGCAGGGAGCTGCAGTACCTAAACAACGTGATGTAACCGTTCAGGTTAAGTTCAAAGTAAGGTTATCTTAACAGAACTGGGTGGGAAATTTCAACGAAAAGGCTTGACTTTACCAAACCCGAATTTTGAGTCATTTAATAATTCTGATAAAGCATTCACAATGTACCAGAAGTTTAAAATGTTTCATTTTTAGTGTTTGCTTCAAGGCAGAACAGGAATTACTAATGAGGCTCCGCTAAATTATGTTAAATGTCTTCAGATAAAGATCCTTCAAATCCGGATTAGGAGAAGGAGCCATAAATAAAATAAATCTAAGTACAAGTTATTTTCTTCAGATGCACAGACAGAAATTATTGCATAATTTCAGGAGAGTGCAGCACGTTTTGTTTTAAGTTCCTGACACCCCCTGAACACATCGCAGGTAATCAGGCAGCTATAAAGGGACTCGCTGATGTGTGATTGTGAATGCGGCTGTGCAGACTGTGTGTGTAACTGCATGAGTGAACGACTGAAGTCATTAGTCACAACAAACCAAAGACGACAATGAAACTCAATAAAACACGCCAAGTTTCATTTGTAATGACCAGTTTAAGATTTAGACAATCAGATGGATTTTTTTTAAATATCAGAACTTCTTCTCGTCCAGCTCTTTTTTATTCCAACCCTCTGAAGGTTTAAGACTGTTTTAGATTTGGCACTTAGAGGATAAGAGGCTTGGACATGTTGTGTGGAAGAAGGTTTCAGTCACACTAGGGAAAAGAGACCGGCACCTCCACATGTGACCTCAGACAACTCACGGCCAGCGGCCATCATCAGAGACGTCGATAAAACTGCAATAAGATGGAGTCGGTCTGCTATCTGTCTGCTGTCAGTCTCCTGTCGATCTGCTATCGGTCTGCTGTCAGTCTCCTGTCGGTCTGCTGTCGGTCTGCTGTCAGTCTCCTGTCGGTCTGCTGTCAGTCTGCTGTCGGTCTGCTGTCGGTCTGCTGTCGGTCTGCTGTCGGTCTGCTGTCGGTCTGCTGTCGGTCTGCTGTCGGTCTGCTGTCGGTCTGCTGTCGGTCTGCTGTCGGTCTGCTGTCGGTCTGCTGTCGGTCTGCTGTCGGTCTGCTGTCGGTCTGCTGTCGGTCTGCTGTCGGTCTGCTGTCAGTCTGCTGTCGGTCTCCTGTCGGTCTGCTGTCGGTCTGCTGTCGGTCTGCTGTCGGTCTGTGACTGAATGAGGCACTTGCATGCAATCTGTTTGTGATCAGTGCAAATCTGCTGCCATCGACATACACAGAAATTCACACCAACTACTTATATCCTGAATCGAACCTCATTGATTTGAAACAGAATTCAGAAATTCCTCCACACGTAGTGACGTAGTGCTGCTGGACGACGATTTAACTGCACAATGACACAGGTGTAGCAGAATGCAACCGCGAGGTGTTCAGTTGGGACATGCACTGCAGAGTGTGTACGCCTATTAGCACAGACTGACTGACATGTTGATGTCTTTGTTGCCAACACACCGTCTGAGTCGATTGTTTGGAGACAGGTGGCTCCCATGAGGTGACCTGAGGAGGCTGCAGTCCTAGTTTTAGTCTGTTGTGACCGAGTCATAGAGTTATATATGAGACTATAAAGTCACCAGGTTAGTCTTTACTGAGGTCACAGACAAGTGGGTCAAAGGGTTGTTTTCCAGTAACCCTCCTACAGCTGCCCTTTGTTTTGTAACCAGGCTAGCTGCCCTCTGACCGCCGTCAGAATGATGGCGTGTTTAAGGCGCTTCAGCACGTACGCCTAGCTTTCATATGTAATGAGTAGAAAACACAAGGAGCCACCTTTATTCAAAGTAAATAAGGACCTGCTCATCCAGGTGACCTCAGATTGACCTCTGCACTCACTCGGGTTCTCAGCAGTAGCTAGAAACTGTTTTTTTAGTACGATATAAAACATCTGAGAAAATATGATAAATGGAAAATATCGGTTAATTTCCCACCCAGTCCAAACAGTGACTAGGAAAAGCGTGTGACAAAACTTCAATCCCGTGTGATGTGTGGCAAGATGGAGAATAAGGTGCCTTCAGACGTAGTGATGGTACAATATAAATAATGTTCACAAAAGACCTCCATGGAATACAACGACAGGTCAGCATCTAAATCAACGACACGGTGATTTGTGTCCATTCTAAACAGCAAATACGAAGCCATTGCATTTTTTTAAAAGTCTGGCTGAAGAACTGAGCCACTCGTCGCCTTGTTCATCCAGCAAAGACACAAAGGAGCCTGAAACCTGGACCGAACACAACGCACCGAGCGAAATATTCTTGAACAAACTCATTTTTACACGTTTTTGCACTTTGAGTTCAAATCTACCACGCCAGTGTTGAAGTGTATTTCCTTTCCCTTGTTTCCTTTAATCAAGCTCACCGGATGTCAGGGCCGGAGGCCCGTGATGGCTGGCAGAAAGTTCTTCCAACATTCGAACGGTTTTACCAGCCATTTGCATTTTTTGACTAGAAATAAAACTTTCAGTGTTGGTTGCTAGTCAGCCTCATATAAATATTTACCAGAGTTTAACTGGTGGATGATGGGAAATTCATCTGAATGCAAACATTGACGCCGTATTTTTAGTGTCCCTGTGATGACGCGAACGCACCAACTGTAGATAGTAACTGTACAGTGTGTTCTGTTTTCAGTGGGGCCAACAGCGTCGATCTGTAACTGAGGTTTGAATTAACAAAATGCGTGCTCTAAAAACCAAAGGTCATCTGGGTTCTTCGGGCTTCTTCGTGAGAACAGTAACACAAAGAAAACGCCTCAGTGTGCGAGGTTGGCGGGAGTACCGTCGTGGGGCGGCGTCCCTCAGGGAACCACCTCGGGTCCCCTGTTGTTTTCGATCTGAAGAACCCCTTTGACTTTTTAGAGTGTGCTACTGATATTATTATCAATATTGTTGTGTGGCAAGCTTCTACTAACATACTGTACTCCTTGGGCTGTTTTGTATTTTTAGCATTTTTCATTTTGTTATGTGCTTACAACGTGACACTTTTTTTTTTCTTTTCTGATTTGGGCGTCTTATGGAAGCATTCGATCCTTTTTCATTTTAATATATTCAAAAGAAACAATAATGATTTTCTGTAACTAACATACACGTTCTTATAATATTTTGATTATAGACTGTGATAATTACTTTGACTCAACCCACAGCATGCTCAAGCAAACACACGCCCGCGCACCTCTGAACATCACAAAGCCGCTCGTCACCCTTTTAATGGAAACAAGCAACACCTCTGCGATCCGACAACATTGAAATTAACACTTCATGTTGAGCTGCTAGGAGTTTTTGGACCGTAGGGCCGCACGGCACGCATCTACAATCAGCTGCAGGAAGACTTTCTCTTTCTAAAGGCCTTACAGTAACCACGTCGACGCCAGACTAACAGCACAGAAATCTCAAAACAACGTTCTCGAGGAGCACTGGATCAAACCTACCTCGTAAGGGAATACACAGCATTTCACTCAGTCCCAGTGCATGCCCAAGCACATCCGTGTTAAAGCGCCATGCCCCTCTTTTGCATGTTTATGAACTACAAACCGTGTTTACTTTGCGTTACAGCGCGACCATGTCGAGATGTGTTTTAGTTTCGCTTGCAGAGAACTTGAAACTTGCTGCAGATAATTCATCCATCACTGGAACATCTAACACTGCTCTAAGTCAGGGGTGTCAAATGTGAGGCCCGGGGGGCAGAATCGCCAATCCGGCCTGCTGGACCGTTTTGGGGAAATGTCACAGGACTGGGAATGAACTTTTATGAACTGGATTTTCACAGGTTTTTTCAGCTTTTCCTACTAATGAAGAACTTTCCTGTGACCATTCACACTATACCAGAGTAATTACACAAAAGATAAACAGAGTTTTTTCACTTTCTATAGAAATTTCATTTGTTTTGGGTTTTTTTTGTTTGTTTGTTTTACAACAGATTCACATTAAAATATATTTTGTTTCATTTTTTCTGTTTTCTTTTAAACCAGAAATCATAAAACAGCAAATGTTAAGAGACAACAGCATCACTGGTGAAGTGATTTGATTTGAACGGTACATTTAACCTTAAACTGTGTGCTTCCTAAATTCTTTCTAAATTGCCACTTGGTCATCAAAACTTTGAGAAGCCCTGATTTAGTCCGTGTGGACCAAACCACTAACCGGTCACACACCAACACCCTGGCGTACAGGTAACGTTGTTACCATCGGAGGCCGTCAGGGCAACACTTTTGCCAATTCTCACACGCAGGAGATGAGAACAAAAATCGGTGTGATTGATCAGTTATCTGCAGCAGGTGTCTGTGAGTCCATTTTCAGGGACATAAACTGCAAACTAATCTGTCTAAACTGTCGGGACTCTTGCTGTAAAGTAATTTACAGTATATTCAGTTTAAGAACATGCAGAAAAAAAGCAGGTAAAACGCTCAAATTAGGTCTTTTTTTCTGCCCAGGTCTGCTCTCCACTATCGGTTTGCATGTGGTATTTATTACAGTATCTGCACTGAATGAACCTGTATTATAACATGAATGTACATAGCAGCTGTTAGATGAAATAACATTGCGAGTACTCACTTTGCTCACTTTGTGTGTGGCTGGGTTCACATGGGGAATGGAGCCTCTGATCGTTTTTAAACAGCAGGGGAAACAGATCTGGTCTGACTGCAGCAGGCAAAACAGGGAACATTTTTAAACAAAGCACATCAGATCTGCTTCAAATAAAGTTTCAAAATGTCGGATGCTTCTGTTCCTGTGTAAAGACAGTCTGTGTTGGACGGGGGGGGGGGCGTGTCCAAGCTGCTGGGCCGCTTCCTGGAGAGGACAGATTTCTTGTTTATAATGTAGAGCAAAGAGAGACTGGAATAGTCCTTGTAAAATTGTACGAGTAAAGTGTCAAATATGTGTCAACAGAGACGACATTATTTTAAAGATTACGTATGGAAAATTTTAGCTGTGTATATAAATATATATTACTTGTACTTTGTTTTTGAAATTGCAGAGAAATGGAAGAAGTGGAAATATTTATTGCTCTAAAGATATAAAAATCTGTTCATGTGGATGGAAACGCGTGTCCTCTTTGTTTCATTCAAGTACTGTTTTAGACACATTACACATTACAGGGGGCACAAACCACTGCTGCATCAAGCGTCCTCAGAAAACTGTAAATCCGCTGCTGTCTGTGTACACAAGAAGTCGCATCACATTAAGAGTCCAATCAGAAGCTGACAAATACAGAAATTCCTGCACAAATAGTGACATTGGTGCTGTGGGACGTGCAGAATAACATAAGAGCTCTCCAGCCTTTTATATAGGAAAATAACCAGAAGGAAACCCTATGTGGAAAAAAGTCCAGTTAAAAAACAGGAAAACTCTTTTTTCTTGTAACAACCTAACCTCCAGTCCACCCAGCACCGTGTGTATTATCACTATTCTCATGAGCACAGTGTATAGTGAGGACATTTGTGTTTGGTCAAATATTTCTTGGTAATAAATCTCACACGGTTGGAAAACCTCTTCATTTCCCCTTAAATGGTGACATATTTGTGGCAGAAAAGATCTGGTAAGTTTTTCATGGGTGCAACCCAGAAACTCAACACTGCTGCTCAACCCACGCATGCAGCTGCTCAACCCACGCATGCAGCTGCTCAACCCACGCATGCAGCTGCTCAACCCACGCATGCAGCTGCTCAACCCTCGCATGCAGCTGCTCAACCCACGCATGCAGCTGCTCAACCCTCGCATGCACCTTCCTCACAAACATGGCGCCATTGTTACAACAAAAAACTATCAACAGACTACAACTTGGCATTAAGCATTACATCCTGCTCAGAGAATTAAAGGAACACTTAAATCACATATGGACTCTTGGTAAAAATAAAAATAAACGTGTTACAGAAATTCAAAGTTTAATTTGTAGAGAACAAAAGGTTTGAACAACGCTCAGCGGAAAACAACATCCTTAAACGTGGAGTTCTCTTATTGTATTTATTTTAAGCAGGCTATATTTTTTATTTTTTCAACAACCTTTAACTTTATCCGAATATCTTAATCCGGTCCATTTTTCAGATTCTGGTTCGTTTATTTAAAATAAAATTTAAAAAAGTGTAAATTTTGATGTCATTTATTGACTGATTTTTACATTTTATTTAATAAAATATAAAATAAAAGTCTTCCGTTTCCGTTTAACCGGAAGTTCCTCTTTTAACTCCTGCGCGTGTGCGTTGTGCGGCTTGTTTCACAAAGTTCGTAAATGTGGTGAGTTACGTTCATTTCGGCATAAATGACAGATTATTTCCACACAGTGGTGACCTGGTGCACTTTTTAAACTCTGTCACTAAGCTGTCACTTTGTACAAACACGCTGATTTAGCAGGCTAGCACCTTTAGCTGTCTTTGCGTTTAGTTTAAACGGGGCTAATGCTAATGCTAACTAGCCGCTGAGCGATGAATGAGCAGAGGTCAGTAACAGGTTCGTGTAGTTAGCGCCTCTTAGCTCCGTTAAAGGAAACGTTATCGTGACGTGTCAGCTGTAGGTCAGCGGCGGGTTTTCAGTCGTATATTTAATGTAGGAGTCGGAGCGATTTGTAATCAGTGTCCCAACAACAAGAAGGGTTATTAGTGAAAGTGTCGATCAAGGAAACGCTGTGATGTCCACAAGCTTTGAGCCGCTGCATCGAGCTACTGTCGCGGTAAAAATGCCCTGTGCTCGTTCTCTCCGGGCTCTTATTTTGAAACAAACCAGCTCAGAATGTGTTCACACGTGTGTCAGAGGTCATGCTGGTGACATAGGAGCTGTTGGGCCTTCAGACACTCTGGAGGGTCTTTATTTGTGCTTGCTGAGGTTCAGGTTTTAGTGAAATTATTTGTGAATACTGTTATGAATTTAACACTGAGCATCACTTCATATTGGACTTCCTCCTCCAACACCTGGAACACCTTCCTCAGCGCCTCCCTGTCTGTCCTTGGATCGTGGGTTAAATAGCGAGCGATGGCCGGCCCGGAGCTCCTGCTGGACTCCAGCATTCGGATGTGGGTGGTCCTGCCCATCGTCTTCATCACCTTCTTTGTCGGGGTCATCCGTCACTACGTCACCCAGCTGCTCCACAGCGACAAGAAAGTCAACCTGGAGCAGGTCTCTGACAGGTGAGACTGAGCGGCACGTGTTCAGCAGATTTAGTCTTAAAATAATATATTTAGTCTTAAAATAATACTGCAGTACTTCAGTCACATTATTGGGATCTGCTGAGTATCCCGATCACATCTATTAGGATTTTCATCTCTTCGTCTCTTTTTTTTTTCCAGCTCTGCAGTAAAAGGTTGATGGGGTGTTGTGTTGTTTTTCACGGCGGTCATGGTGAACTTGTTTCCCTTTTAGCTGGCAGATGTAACCATTACATAAGCTGCAGATCAACAATGTGACTCGTGCTGCGTTCACGGGTCGAGGGATTACCACAGCAGAGGGAGGGAGTACGTGGTTACCGGGTAGTTACAGTTGGGAAGCTTTGATAGAGCTGCTGAGTTTGGACTCATGACAAAAGGCCATGTTTGCTTACTCTGTAACTACATATCAAACCAAAAAGATCTTCTAGAAAATGTTTAAGTTAACCTGTTTAAGTGTACGTGTACGTGTACGTCACATGAGACGATGTTCATGTTTGTGTTCAGCCAGGTGCTCATGCGCAGCCGCATCCTCAGAGAGAACGGGAAGTACATCCCCCGACAGGTGAGCTCACCTTCAGCTTACGGTAGAATTTGACCTTTAACCTGAAATATTACACATTAATACATTTGTAGCATGTGTTTGAGGGCATCAGATGTCCCCATCGTTTCCATGAGCTGTGCTTCATGTATTTGTGCTTGAGCAGCGGATGATTGGCTGTCTGCAGAGTAACCACAGGCTGCTCTGTGAGATGTTACAGACGATCCTTTAAAGTGTCACAGTGTGCCTGTCGGTGCATGACGTCGAGGTGTAAAAGTGAGCTCTCTCTGCTGGTTTAGTCCTTCGCCATGAGGAAGCATTACTTCAACGACGCCGAGACCGGCTTCTTCAAGAAGGTCAAGAGGAAGGTTGTCCCCAAGAACCCAATGACAGGTGTGTGTGTGTGTGTGTGTGTGTGTAAACACATGATCTTCCCTTCACAATCATGCATGGCTACGAGAAGGTGTTTATTTGACTGAGACCACGTTCTCAGCACAGTTGTTTCCATCCACACCTGAGTGAGACCGCCAGGTGAATGAAATCACCATCAGCTGAAGTTCGCCGTCTTCATCCTGCCTCGTGTGGCTCCGCCCATCAGAGACCCTCAACATGGCCTGAGATTGTCGTCATCCTTCCTCTTCCCCGTGCTGTGTTCATGTAAGCCGTGCTGTTTGTTGCAGACTCGAGCATGATGGTGGACATGATGAAGGGAAACCTGATCAACGTCCTGCCCATGATTGTGATCGGTGGATGGATCAACTGGGCTTTCTCTGGATTCGTCATTAGTGAGTTGTGATACACACACGTGCTTTAGGACTGACCTGTGAGTGCTGTCAGACGCCTGACACACATCGCTAAAGTCACAGCTGGAAACAAAGCGGAGTCCGGCTCGTCTCATTGGTTTCCGATGTTTTGTCACAGCTAAGGTGCCGTTCCCGTTAACGCTGAGGTTCAAGCCGATGTTGCAGAGAGGGATTGACCTGCTGTCGCTGGACGCCTCCTGGTAAAGACTCCGCCTGACGCTGCTCAGCAGCGATCAAACGTTTACCGAGTGCTTGTGATGAGATCCTGTTTGTTTTTCTGGGCTGACGTGATCTGCGGGGTGCATTTTTATTCAGTTTCAAAAACATCAAACATGAAGCTGTCTTTTATTTACAGTCTGTTTCTTTGGTCCTGATGTGTGAATCAATGTGATTGGTTGTTGCAGGGTGAGCTCGGCGTCCTGGTACTTCCTGAATGTGTTCGGGCTGAGGAGCATGTACAGCCTGATCCTGGGTCAGGACAACGGTGAGGTTTCACTCTCTCGTAAAGCTCAGCTCTGTTTGCTTTCACGGACTAACGCCGGCGTTCCCTCTCAGCTGCTGACCAGTCCCGCATCATGCAGGACCAGATGACAGGTGCTGCCATGGCGATGCCCCCTGACCCCAACAAGGCCTTTAAGGTGACATTTATACACATCTACACAAAAATACACAAAGCCTTCATACTCTCAGAAACGAGTAACTCCCATTTAAAGTGAAGCCTGAGGATCAGGTTCCCACACACGAGCTGCTTTCTCGCCTTTTTACACTCCCAACTTTGAATCGGTTTTCTATCTGATGAGTTGTTCAAAGCACTTCCTACGTTGGAATGTCCGCCATTACCTGCAAAACCCGGACGTGACCTCATTTTTCATGGGAAATGTAGTTTTTCCCCTGCAGGGCCTTTAAAGGTTTACTGGTGTTTCTGAAAGTCGTGTTTGACTTTCTGTGTAGTTTCAGATGTCCATGTACAGGAGGTGGCTGACAACGGTATCTGTTTGATACTCTATGCTATGATCTGACTGAGGGGGTTCAGGTCTATGCAGAACAGCAGCGGGGACAGAGCATCTCCTTGGTAGATCCCGCACCTGATGCTGACTTGTGCTATGGGCTTGACGTTGGCCTCTAGTGTTGGACGCCACATCCCCATTGAGCTCCTGATGAAGGCTCTCAGGGTCCTGTTGATCTTATACAGGTCTAGGCATTCCAGGATCCAGGTGTGGGGCATCGAGTCATGCTCAGGTTGGTCAGCCTAGTCTTGCAGTCTCGGGCGACTGCTCGGTCTACCAGTAGCTGGTGTTTTGCGCCTCTGGTATTCTTCCCAACCCCTTTCTGTGCCCTGCTCATGTATTGACCCATGTGCCCATTCATCTTGGCCGCTATGATGTCGGTAACGGTGGTAGGTATCTCGTCCATAGTGCTGCATTCACTAGTAGATCTTCTGAGATCTTCTTCTTGCTAACCTTCAAGCTTCGCCTTGATCCTGTCTCTCGGGCGGGCGGGGATCGAACCTACGACCTTGCGCTCCTTACCTTACCACTACGCTATCCAGCTGCTCTCTTCCCTCCATCACAAACACACATTGCATCCACAAAGCCAGCAGCATCGTGGAGGACCCCACACACCCCTCACACACACTCTCTCCACACACTCTCTCCACCCTGCTGCCTTCAGGTGCCAGACAGGAAACAGTTTCTTCCCCCAAACCGTCAGTCCTGAACACTCAGTGACTGGACTGACACACACACACACACACACACACAGACAGAGACACACACACACACACAGACACACACACACACACACACACACACACACACACACAGACACACACACACACACACACACACACACACACACACACACACACACACACACACACACACACACACACAGACACACACACACACACACACACAGAGACACACACACACACACAGAGACACACACAC
>VURO01016892.1:6236-22379 GCA_015108175.1 Pelvicachromis taeniatus
TTTCTTCTTACCCCCCCCCCCCCCCCCCCCCCCCTTTTTTTTTTTTCTTCTTCTCCCCCCTATTCTATGTTGGTGCTTTATGACTTCGGTGCCTGTGTGGAGGAGATCATCTGGCACTTTAAGAAGTAGTTTGACATTTGGGGGGGAAATAAATATTTCTATTGGGCTTAGAATTCAATTGTATGATCAATATCCATCTGTTGGATATAAGCAGTGTAACAGCTGCCCTTCCTCTACGGTAATGTAAGGAAACTGAACTACATCCACCTCTGAAGTTAAGTAGCCTGATATGTTTTGTTAGTTGGCTCCATTCAGAGAGCATTATATGAAAACAACAGGTAAGAGTCAGCAGAGTTTTCCCCCCATTTGCAGTCTTTTATAAACAAATATCTGCATATTCATTATTGACTATCTGGTTTGAGCAGGCTCCGGTTGCTTGCAGAACATGTGTTGAAACAAAAGAGGGATTACATTTAGCTCTAGCTGTTTATTGCCTTTTTGTTTATTCCCAGGGTTACAAGAGAAACCGTACAAAATTGTCTCAATTCCCAAGTGAATAGACAAACCCATGGCCTTCTGAAACATCATATATACAATGTATAACATATTTAACATCCAGCATAAAGGCAAATTGATTAGAAGATAAAGCTCACTTCTATGTTTGTGTGTCAGACACATCCCCAGGGACTACCTCAAGTGTCTGCAGGTTCCCTGGCAGCTGCTCTGAGCTCAGCTATTTCCCTTCTTTCCGGACTGTATGCTAAGCTAAGCTGATGCCTGTAGTTTCATATTTAGTGTTCAATTCTTGCTTTCTGTCACAGGCAGACTTCTAAAACGGTCGAGCGACTTATTTAAACAATTCAGGTTTTATTCTGTTAGGAGTGCAGCCCTGTAGTCTTGCACAGTAAACACTATACACATTTATATATTCATTTGTCAGGCCTCAAAACGCAGCTCTATCTGAAGTTACCCTCTCCACACAGCCCACCCTTTGGTGATGAATGTGCCTCAGCAACTTCTCTTCTTTCTTATTTAACGAGGTCTTTTTCTGGTGGCTTCTCTTCATTTTCCTTCGTTTACACTCAGAGTTAATAATTTATTTTCTTCCCTTTTAGTGCCGCCTTTCTTCCATCTTTATGGGCATTCTTTCTTTCAGCCTGTAGTCGCAGCTTTTTAATAAAATACTTCCATATGTGTTTTTTTTGTTTTGACTTTTAACCTGACCTGCTAAACAGGACCCAACCGATCCAAGCTGCAGGACATGCTGGCTAACCTTCGAGATGCAGAGGACTTATCCCACATGCAGCCTGCACCCGCCCCTCAATCCCGGCCCAACGTACCTCGATTCAACGAGCACGATGGAAACCGAACAGATGAAGGTGCTCCAGAAAAAATACCAGCAGGATGTAGAAGTCAAACAATAGATCGGATAAAATTGGCCACAAAGTTCTCGGGGTTGCGTGTTTATTTAATTGTTTGTTCTTTTCCCAGTTGAGTCGCTGACCTTCCCGCCCACCTCAGGGAAGTCTTTCATTATGAGCACGGACGAAGCCATGGAGAGTGAGCTGGGCCTGGGGGAGCTGGCTGGCCTCACTGTGGCTAACGAGGCCGACAGCCTCGCCTACGATGTGAGTAGGAAAACGCAGAACTCATTCAAAGAGCCACAGGACCACTTCTTCAGACAAAACTACTTTATGTTAGCTTTTGTGCCATCTTGCTTTCCTTCTCTGATCTCAACATTTTCCAAGTCACACAGGGGGAAAAAGCACTTCAAAAAGGCTATTTTTACAAAATGCTGCCATCAAAGTGTAATGAAGTTAACAAGATTTTTTTTAGATCACATTTACTGGAATACGATAAAGTCACATGGCTCCAAAAGCATAGCAGAAAAGGTGGTAACATGTTTTTTTTGTTTTTGTTTTTTTGTTTTGCTGATCGGTATTTTATGCAAAAAGGATATTTATCAAAGTACAGAAAAATTAACCAAAGACATGTCGTTAAAAGTCATTTTCATGACAAGCAGTATATGAAATAAGTGAGTGTTATGCTACCTTTGAGAGTTGTTTAATCATATTTGTTTATAAATCTATGGAACTGTTACTTTATGCTGCTAATAAACAAACGAAATTCTTTCTAAAGTGTGTAAATTCACCTCTAACTGTGGCTCTTCTCTGAGCTGCTGCTTGTATTTTAAGATGCTTTTCATTCTGCTGATTGGATGCTGAGTTCTGATGTCTTCTATTCAGATTGGAAACAACAAAGACGCCATGAGAAAAACATGGAACCCTAAATTTACTCTGAGGAGTCATTTTGATGGCATTCGGGCTCTGACCTTCCATCCCGTGGAGCCCGTCCTGATCACCGCTTCAGAAGACCACACGCTCAAGATGTGGAACCTCCAAAAGACCGCTCCTGCCAAAAAGTACGAACGCCTTTACTCAGACATCACCTCATCCTTGGTTTTTGTTTTTTAATAATTAAAAACACAGACGCTCTGAGCTCAGCGTGTCGTGCTGCAGCAGCAGAGCGACGCTGATTAAAGAGAAAAGCTCTTCTGTTTGGGAGCCCGTAAGGAGTGAGCTTGTCTCTGTTGCCCTGCTGTCACATGATACAGTCACAGGAAACCGTTCCCATGTTGTGGCAAAGAGCTGATGACACTGCTTCACAAGACTCGTTATTGCCATGTCACAACTCCGCAGCCCACACACAGTCTGGTAGTGATTTAGATTTTAGGAAGCTGAAGTCATTTTTAAGGGGATCGGTTACTGTGAATAAGACAATTACACAGTGTGATGTCAGCTCAGTGGTGCAACGGCACATTAAAGCATTTAACACCAGTCGTATTATTTTAATCAAGTCTTTGCTGGTCGATTCTGTTTGTTACAATAAAATGCAAATTGTTTGTCTGCAGAAGTACGTCTTTAGATGTGGAACCGATCTACACCTTCAGGGCCCACAGGTAAAAAAAAACAAAAAACACCAACAACAAAATGCAGCGTGCATAAAACTTTCTGTGTTAGTGCTGGTTTAATAGATGATTCACGATTTAAACCCACAGGGGTGCTGTGCTGAGTGTGGCAATGAGCAGTACAGGGGAGCAGTGTTTCAGCGGTGGTGTTGACGGGACTATTCAGTGCTGGAACACCCCCAATCCCAACATCGACCCCTACGACTCATACGGTAACAGCCTCGTGGGCTTTGCTGGAATTTGAGGGTTTTCTAATCAGATCATGATGTCTGACTGGAGAACTCCTTTATTATTTCTGTCACAGACCCGTCTGTGCTGCGGGGAGCCCTGAGCGGACACACCGACTCTGTTTGGGGTTTGGTGTACAGCAGCGCGCACCAGCGCCTCCTCTCCTGCTCCGCAGATGGGACGGTTAGACTGTGGGACGCTAACACCACCTTACCCGCCCTCGCTGTATTCAACGAAAACAAAAGTACTGACTTGACTCATCTTCCTTATCCTCATTTTTCTACATTTTGTCAGCTGAGCAGGTAAAATAGGCGTTTGCTTGTGTTTTTGCCTGTACCAGAGCTGGGAATTCCCTCCTCAGTAGACCTGGTGTGCAGCGATCCAGCTCATCTGGTCACATCTTTTACTAACGGGCAGATTGGCCTCTTCAACATGGAGACCCGTCAGCTGGTTCTCAGTCTGGAGTCCAATTTGGAGCCAGGTATGTTTGGAGCCGTTGGTCAGTAACACACCAACACTAGCACAGTGTGATAGAGGTGGAGGAAAAACCTTAAAAGCTGATGAACAGTTGAGGTTTTCAGGGTTTGAAACTATTTTTGAAGACACGTTAAGGCCACAATAAAGGCGCTTTACTAACATCTAGTGGTGGCTGAAGGGAGTGAAAGATTTGTTGCTTATTGCCTGTTTCTAAATTAATTTAATTTTAGAAAGATCTGCTGATGGTTATTATTAATGTTTAGTAATTGTAATATCTCTTGGATTTTACACCACTAAATTTCAGCATCAAAAAAACACTTATGTGAGGTCTACCAAACACAAATAATGCCCACATCAATGTAAATGTATTTGTATTGTTCAGTTATTTGTATTTAAACTGCATTTAAATCCATAATTTATATTTATGCAAAGTATCCGGGTTTGTAAATGCCCCCCCCCACCGCCGCCGACCATTTTATTCTGTGGTCTCATCGCTGCTGTTTTAAAGTCTTTTGTGCTCATTTCAACAGGCACTCCCTCTCACATCAACAAGGTCCTCAGCCATCCCACTCTACCCATCACCATCACTGCGCAGGAGGACAGACACATCAAGTTCTTTGACAACAACAGTGGGAAGCTGATTCACTCCATGGTGGCCCACCTGGATGCTGTCACCAGCTTAGCTGTGGACCCTAATGGACTTTATCTTATGTCAGGCAGTAAGTACCTCTTGAATCTCCCTATCCTAGGTTTAATTTACCAAAACTAACCTTTTCTGGTTTATTAGGTGGATTGGCCCAGCAGTGTGTTCAGACATTTTAACATCTGTCTGAAGTCAGAAGAAAATACGCAGTTTTTAAGATTTCTCAAAATATAACACTGATGTGGGTTACTTATGACACTGTTCATAAAGCTGTTCATACTACAGTTCTGCACCTCTGCTCACTCGTCATCTTCTCCACAGGTCACGACTGCTCGATCCGTCTGTGGAACCTAGAGAGTAAAACCTGCATCCAGGAGTTCACGGCTCACAGAAAGAAGTTTGAGGAATCGATCCACGATGTGGCGTTCCATCCGTCAAAATGCTACATTGCTAGTGCTGGAGCAGATGCTCTCGCCAAGGTGTTTGTATGACGCGGAGCTGCATCTCCCCCCACAGCCCCGCTCTCTGACTCATCTTCCCGTGATCAGGGACCAATGGCGACGCAGCAGGGGAAGGACCTTCAGGCAGGGATCCAGTCCCACCTCACCCAGCCCACTGGTCTCCTGTCAGACTTGCAGACTATGTAGCCACTAGCCGGGCTGTGACTGTCCATAGAAAGGGTCAGCAGGGAGGCCAGTCGGGAGGGGAACTGCCCTTCTGGTCCCCCGTCTACCATCCAGGCAGGCCTGGGTGTGACCGGCCACAGCGCCCCTGCATACAGACTAAAATTTAACCTCCAAAGCTCGGAGGCTCAGGACAAGTGTTAGAGCGTGAAGTGGAGAAATGAAGTCTCAAGCCCCGTCTTCTTCTTCTGCCCTCGTGGTTTCACACTCATCACAGATCCCTCAGGCCCTCGACCTTCCCTCTGAGACAAAACCAGGTCCGGGCCCTTTACTCCAAGTCAGGTTTTGTGTTGTTGTGTTCCAGAAACGTGGAGTACCGAAGGTCCGCTGGAGCTGTCACGGAAGCCTCTCACTTCCTCTTTGTCTGCTTCCCAGACTGACTCTGCTTGCTGGCCTGCCTTTATTTTCCTTTTTAAAAACATGTATTGACAAATGTGCCTTTGCTTTAAAAAGGTCTTGAAAATGTTATTTTAACAAGCTTGTTTTCAGAGAACAGGGAGGGAGGGGGATGGCGGCGAATCGGAGCTGGTTGTCACAAAGTTGTTGATTTTAACATTGGATGTAAAATTACAAATGCTTATAATAAACAAAATATATATTCAGTCTTAAAATTTACTGTGCAGCGTGAGTTTGAGTGCTCCTTTTTGATAAGTGTGGTTGGGGAATCAGTTTTGTGCATTTCAAAGCTGGTAGAGTGATTTAAAAACAATTAATTATATTGCCTGTTTGTTAGATTCAAGTAATTGTACACTTCAGAAGTAAGATTACCAACATATGTGTCCAAAGTAAACCATCTTGGTTATATAATTACAATTCAAACTTGGTTCTAGATGTCAACGTTAGGCATAATTAACTGATTTTTGGCCAGTTTGCTCATGTTTGAAGTGAATGGCTTGTACTGTATGTAATTTTCCCCAGTCGTGTGGACATGCTTAACTACAATGTGATGTATCATGTCCAGATATTTACAGTAGTCCAGTGTTTAGCAGGAAATTAGTTCAGTACTTTAGGACTATTTGAAATGAGTTGACCATCCGACACCGAGGGAAGAGAAATGTCCTGCAATTCCAGTTTACTGTAAACTGAGGAGGGTAACAAGAAAAGTTACGATGTTGTACGAGTAGAGTACAGCTTCAAATGAGCCATTTTCTCAGTCACTGGTTTGTATATGAAAGTATGTTCAAAATAAAACCTGCTGTAAAATGTTAATTTGGCTGAGGCTGGTCATTTTACAGACTTTTCTTTTTCCTCTCTCCTAAGCCACCGAGACAGCTTCCATGGACCCACAGTTATCCTGTGGGCTTCAACGTGAGCCTCAATTTTTACTATCTGCTGTTTTATTAAAAGCAGGCCACTGGATTTCTTTTATACTGAAGGAAAAACCTAAAAGAGATCAATCTCAAGCAAGTTTTCAACTCATTTGAAAATGGCTTTACATTAAACTCTTGAACACTTAGGTTACACAGAGGAGTTCCTGATAGACTCTGACTACAAGGCGCTCAGGTCCTGTGCCTGGACTACAAGCCCAGATCATCCCCCCTCCTCCACCGTGCTTGACAGTTTGTATAAAGTGCCTATTGAGGTTTTTACCAACTCTGTTTTTTGGTTCACTGCAGATCTTTTGAAAATCAAAGGCGTGTTGCCATGTTTTTTTCAGAGGAGAAGAAGCTTGCTCCTGGCAACCCTTACAAACAACCAATACTTGTTCTGCTTTTTTTCTAGTCAGACTGTCAGGAACGTTAACATTTAACATGCTAACTGAGGCCTGTAGAGGATTGCATGGCCTGACACGGGAGAATTTGTTGAGACATCCATTTCTGAGAAGATTGACAGCTTTACACAACATGCCTCATTCACACCCACTCATGCAAACATTTTTTTCTCACACCTGTGTGTTTTCTATCTAGCAGTCACACACATTCGCGTTATGATGAATGGATTGGAGAGCAATTTGGGCTACTGTGGCATGCAGACCAGAGCAACTAGGGATCGAACCACCAAACTACTAATTAGTAGATAACCCGCGCTGCCTCTTGAGCTACAGCCACCCCATGTTTCCACTCGTGAATTTTTTCTTACTGTACAATAATATATTGCCATCAATCTGGGCTGTATAAAATCTCAGATGTAGATGGACAACAATTGCTTTTTCAAACTAATTTCTGATGTCGTTCCTATTGTGGCACCGTGTTAACACACCTGAATGCTCCAGAGCAGGAAACTGCCAAAACTTCTGCTTTCACAGAGATGCTCACACTTGCTGATGACATTTGATTAGCAGCACCTACTTCTCCTTTTAATTCCTGTCAAAGGAGCAGGGGTGCACTTTGTGTTTTTAAACCGTACATCTGCATTTTGACAAAATAAATAACGACACAGAATAATGTGTTTTGTTTTGTAGTTCATCTGAGGTTTTATTTACACAATTTTAAGATCTGAGGACCACATGACTTTTATTATTTCCTGATGCGTAAAACCGCAGGCGTTCTTTTTCACTATGACTTTATGAGAAGTGTGGTTTTAACATAAACTCCAAGAGAAAAAAAGCCACTTTGGGTTCTTCATTTTCTTTCTTTTATTAAAAATTGCCCAAAAAAATACCGATTAATTATCTGAACATTATTAGTGATAGGCTTCTTGAATATGCATATGTACAAACAGGGCATAAGAATGAAAAAAAAAAAAAAATCATAAATACTCTTCCAACAAAACTGCAATATTAGAAGTGAGCACCGTTAGAAAATAAAGATTAAGATGAGTTGCTTTTATTCCTGATAAGAAGCAGATTTGGGATCTGCCGTCACTCTATACAAAGATAAACAAGCTTACTTTTCACACAAGTCCACATCCGTGTTGTTGCTTTGCCTTTCACCTCCACTTTTTGGTTGCATGGAAAATTGATCTCAGCACCTTAGTCTCTTAGGAACTCAAACGATGTTCCTATGATAAAATCTCTCCTATTAGGAAGATTAAAATGCACCAATTCTAATACAGTATTTTCTCTTTGCAGAGAATTGTATAAAAGCACCGCGCTATTAGGTATATGAAGGTTTTTAAGCCATAAGAGGAAGTGCTAGACATGCTTTAAATCTACATTTCTCTGCAAGCACCATATCCCAGAAAGACAGTCTTACAGTATGTTTATTTCCCATTAAGTCACCCTTTAAAAAGGCACTACAAAAAGTGCTACAGTAATGTTAATGACTATTTTACCAATGTCCAGTTTTAGACATAACTTTAGGGCTGACTAGTGTTGGAAATGGTCTTTGTCTATCCTTTTATGCCTTTTTAAGGCACAATTTAACACATAAATTTAAGGTCACAATTTTAGTTGATAAAATATGTACTTAATATTTACTTAGTTTCGTGCACCATCTAGGAAGATATATCACAACCTGGCAACCCAAATGCTGGCTTGTTCTTTCCAGCTTGGCTCGCTGTCTGTGCTTGCCCACTTGTTACTTTTGCATGTAAGTATGCATACAACTGGGACATAGCACTTCATGTGTTCAACTCTCTTGCTGTACTTATACCTAGATGGTTTAAAATGTACCCTGAAGCCATGCTGGCTTGCAAACAGATGCAGTTGGATAAAAATACAAGCGATGTATTAGGATGTATTTAAGCATTTTCTTGCATACCAAGTACGAAAGATTATGCATTCTGTAAAGCCTTAGTAAATTTTCTAGCATTAATAAGACAAGTAGCATCTCATAAAGCCTTTATAATGGGTGACTTACTGGTGTTATTCCAACTGTTAAATACTTGTCTCCTTATAAGACAGACAGAAAACAGCTGGCACCACATTACAGCTGTGATGTCAGTTTGTCACCGTTTGTCATTTAACATTAGCACCATCTGAATACTTGGGATAAAAATTCTTTTTAATTTATTTTTGCCCCCACCTACATTATAACCCCGCCCTCTTCAAATATGGGGCACTGCAGCCAATCCAGCACTGCCATCTGGGCAACAGAGTGAGTAAGTTAACTGGCAGTGCTCTAGCCCCGGATCCAGATCGACCTCTTGGCACGTACGTCCTCAGTTTCTGGGCTGAGAGTTGAACTCCTGGCAGATGTTGTGGATGATCTTGGGTACAAATTTGTAAAGGTTGTCAAACTCATCCACGAAGAAGGAGTGCTCCTTGTCGGGGTCTGTGGCGATGTACTCCAGCTCGTCCTGGGCTGCCCAGGCGATGCCGATGGAGTAGGCAATCACACCTGGATCATGAGAAGGGAGAGCAGATTACACACACGCTGGAGTGCCATGTGTTTTTCACATCAAACAGACAATCCCTGACACCAAACTGTGGACTGACACACAACAGAGAAAACAACTGTCTGGATCACCGATCCTTAACTTGAGCTTTATTTTTCAGATTCGGTTACAGATGATGTCTCACCTTGGCGATGGACCGCCAGTGCCGGCGCCCTGACGTCATCGTAAGAACGTCCATCCGTTATGACAATCATGATCTTGCGTTTGTTGGGTTTGGATTTGCTGAAAAGCTGCTCTGCTGCGTAGGTGATGGCAGCACCGGTGCTGGTCCCACCGCTCCAATAGTTGATGCGCTTGATGGCGTTCAGCAGCTCGGCTTTGTTGTTGTACTGGCCGAATGCAAACTCCAACCTCTGCTCGTAGGTGTACTGCACAGCCCCAACCCGCGTGTCCGTGTCTGAGATCTCGAACTCCCGCGTGATGTTGGCCACAAACTGCAGCACCGTGCGGAAGTTGCCGGTCCCCACGCTGCTGGAGCCGTCTATGACAAAGGCGATGTCATTGGCGTTGAGGCAGGTTTTGCTGCACACCAGGCGGTCTGTGTCGCACACTCTCTTCACCAGGGGTTGCACGGCTTTCCTCAGGGCAAACCAGCTGTTCACAGGAAGCGAGAAGAAGCCGTTCGTCCGGCACACGGCCTGCGGGACAAAACAACACGCTGTGCTTTAAACTGCTTTGATTTCTAACAGGAAGCACAGACACACCTCTGAGATGGTACTCTACCTTGTCAACAAAGTTGGCCTCAACAAGGTTCTGCTTCTCATTGTCGTCGGGGCCCTCGATGGTGACGAAGAAGATGTTGATGCCGGACTCGCGTGCGAGTCGAGACGCCTCTTCCACCTTGTCTGTGGGCCAACCGTCCACTAGTATCACGGCCACGTTTGGAGCTCCTCCTCGGTTCCCATTGGCATCGCTGAAGTAGTGCTTGTTGATGTAGTGGAGGGCTTTTCCTGTCAAGACACCAGGGGGCAACGAGGAGATTCTTAATGGTTTTACTTTATATGCAAGTCTGGGGCAGAAAGCTGAGGAGTGTAAACAGTCTCATAGTCACAAAGCTTAAACTCATCCTTTGCGTAAATAATGGACTAGACTAGAAAATGATACAAAAGGTACATTTATACAGAAAATACTGAATGCCATATAAAAACTGTACATAGTAAAGTACATATATTTTGCTTCTCTATGGGGTGCATTGCTCTAACTGTGTATAATCACAAAAATGTGGATACCTATCATTTAGTCTATTACAGTCTCGTCGGTGGTCTTAACAATGGCTCTGCTGGAGACTAGAAAGTTTTACAGCCACTCACGCTGTTATATGATTAGAGAGCACTTCTGGGCAAACGCAAACAACACTATTTGTATCGGCATGCAAAATTTAGCAAGTCATAAAGGCACATGTGGCAGTGGATGCAAGCTGACGCACCAACCAAAGCAGAAAAACCGCAAATGCGCTCTGAAAGCTGCCCCTTAACCGGGCTGCTAAAAGTGAGCGCTTTTTGGTCAGAGCAGAGGAAAAACACGGCCTACAGAATCAGGACTGTAATTTTGCTAACACTGTCTCGCAGCAAATTTAGATTTAATTCTATACTTGCATGTGAAAATGTGCCTGGCTAGTAAACCATGCGATAATTGCACCCCTTTCCCTTTCACACTTGTGTTTGTAGGCATGTGCTGTGTAGGCTGGCAGCTGACGCAGAGGGTCGCTTACCCACATTGGAGAGGCCTCCTTTCTGCACAATCTTATCTACGGCTGCTTTTAGCTCTCTGGAGCTGGAGTGAGTCTTCAGACTGATCTCTGTCACAGGGTCATCTCTTCGGGACAAAACAGCCGTCAGTTTCACTATCTTTTTTCATCCAAAGCTTGTACAAGATAACACAAAAAGAACAAAGAGGTTACCCGTATTGGATGATGCCCATCATGGGTCCAGCCACACCCACATTGATGGTCTGAACCACCTCAGTCAGGAAGTCTTTCTGGATCCTAAAACGCCGCTTCCCAATGCTCCAGCTCCCATCCATCAGAAAGGCCAGGTCCACCTTACAATCTGTCAAAACAGGCATTCACACAAATTTATGTTATTAGATCCAAACATTATGAATTAGCTACAACTACACACTCAAAACAGCCTTAACGCTTCATGACACAGACTCAACAAGGAGCTAGAAATGTCCCTCAGAGATTCATGATGTGAATCTCCTGCACCAACACATCTCAAAGCTGCTTTATTGGATTGATACATCACATACTGTGACTGTGGAGGACATCTGAGTACAGTGAACTCACTGTCATGTTCATGTTAGAGCTTTGTGACACTGTGTGTTATCCTACTGGAAGAAGCCATCAGAGGATGGGTGCACTGTGGTCATAAAAGGACAGGCATGGTAAGCAACAACACTCAGTTAGACTTGTGTTTAAGTGACGGCTAGTTGGTACTAAGTGGCCCAAGGTGTGCCAAGAAAATACCCCCACTATTACACCACCAGCAGCCTGATCTTCTGACATATGGAGGGATAGATCCATGCTTTCATATGCTTTATACCAAATTGTAGCCCTGCTATCTAAATGTCACAGAAGAAATCAGCATTTTTCTAATCTTCTATTATCCAATTTTGGTGAGCTTGTGCAAATTATAGCCTCCGTTTTCATGCCCTGAGCCTACAGGAGTAGCCTGTAGCACCCGGTGTGGTCTTCTGCTGCTGTAGCCCATCAGTTTCAAGGTTTGACTCCTTGTGCTTTTAGGACCATTGATGTGAACAAGACATTTTCCCCCAGAGAACCACTGCTCACTGGATATTTTCTCTCATTTGGGCCATTCGCTGTAAACCTTAGAGATGGTTGTGTAGGAAAATCTCAGCAGATCATCTGAAATACTCAGACCAGCCCATCTGGTGCCAAAATCCATGCAATGTCAAAATCACTCTCCGCCATTCTGATGTTCCGCCTGATCAGTTTAGCACGTGGTCTTGACCTCGTCTTCATGGCTAAATGCACTGAACTGCTGCCATGTGATTGGCTGATTCCATCTTTATAGTAATGAGCAGCTAAGCAGGCGACGCAGTGGGTCAAGAGACTTTATGCCATGTTGAAAATGAATTATTAGCACTCAACTCTGCAGTTCTGTGCTGTGACTGTCTGCTTAGATATTTGCATTAACATGCACTTGGTCAGGTGTTCCTAACACAGTGGCCACTGAGTTTATACAAAAAATACAACTGTAAGTGTGGGCTGTATTTTCAACTATCTGCCCCAGAGGACACTCAACCGTAAGGCCAAACAACCTCGGGGTTTCATGGATGGGAGGCTCTAAGCAAAATAAGATCCAAAAATTCTTTACCACAAATGTATAAAATTGGAGTGTTGGAGTGTTTTATGAGGAAAGGTGCCTCTTTAACATGTATGTTATCCCTCAATAATACAAACACACAGAGTGCATACAGTGAAAAACACACAGATGGTTTCATTGAAGCAGTATGGGGACCATACCTGGGTTTCCCTGTGACACAGGCTCAGGTGCTCTGCGGAGAGGTTCTTGCTCCCTCACACTGAAGCCTGAAAATCAAGAAACAAAAGGGACAATTTAGCTAATAAACAAATATTCTATATTCTTTCATTCCTGGAAAGAAAAAATGTTAAAAAAACAAAACAAAACATTAATTTCTAAAATATAACAAACACCAAACCCATCCTTTTTAGTCCACTAATATTTATAACAGCCAAGGCAATGCGTTCATGCCTTGTAATGGAGTGAGAGCACATGTCTGCTTTTGTAGAATAAACCTGGTTGCTTGTTTGGTAAAAACTTACAGCTGCCCATTTTCTGTAGACGCCAAACATTGGCCAGTATTTGTTGTGGCAAATATCGAGCCAAATAGCAACAGATTTTACCCTCAAACAACCACACTATTTGACTCCGACTCCTTCAATTACAGGCTGAGCAGAACTCCAGATGCTCTTCTGTGGATAGCGTCAGAGTGGTTTGTATTTACAGTGAGAACTCGGGATTTAGTGGCAAAGCGACTGTTTTAGGGGAGCGGAGAAAGAAGCGGCACAAGCAATCTTACTTAAATCATAATGTGGTGCTTCTAGATTCCAGGTGTCCACCGGCTCCACTGCACAGATGACATCACACAATCTCAGCGTTAGCACACTTCTATCACAGAGCAGCAGGTAACCATTTAACAACACTCAACACAAATCCCATATAGAAAAAAGCAGATGTCAGAAACATCTTTTAACTTAAGCACATCATAGGAAAAAAAAGTAGGGATGAATTTTACATTTGTGTTTTTAATTTTTTATCTTATGTATTTTTATTATTTAGTTTTAATGGACAGCACTTTCTGTCACTTTCTGGTTGTTTTAAAGTGCTTTATAAAAAAAAAAAAAAGATAGATGGATGGAGAGGTATCTTCCTGGATACAAACAGCTGTTTGCAGTCATACTAACCCCTGCTCACCTTTAGTGTTGGTCGTATCCATTATTTTACGGTCCGAGTCAGCAGATCGGTGCACTAAAAGTAAAGCCATTATCAGTGATGGTGAACCGTGACACATTAGACAAAATTACACCATAGCATTACAGCCCGTCCTTACTGGCTCCATGTTTCATTTAGTTGGATGTGTGGTGCTATTTTTGTTGTACACCCTGGAAATGGCTAAGCCACTCGGTTTTCCAAACCATATCCCTCCGGATTCGAAGACTCGGCTGTGTCTTCAAACAGATGGAACCAGGGCCTGTAATCTTTTTGCACGCCCTTTTGTGTTTTGTCACTGGGCCGTATTGTAAGTGTATTTTTAGTGTGACAGAAAACAAATAAAACGTGTTCATCCTTCAAAGCATTTCAGTGAAAAGTTCAGCATTTTTGTGAAATATGCTGAATACATTGCCACTTCTGCACATGTAAAAACAGCTTTTACATGATCCCAACCCGCACATTTAACAGCATCAAACCGGAAGGCTTGTTAGTTCCCAAAAATTAAAAAAAAGAAAAAACACTTACGGTATTGTCCAAGGTTATAATACCAGCGCTCATATTCTGAGATATCAGGCCTGTAATCCCGAGCTAGAGGAGGATGTTTTGAAACCCGTTAGTATGGACAGAACTTTAGAGGGCGAAGCACACATTTTCATGGTTGTGATTGGTTGGTATGTTCTCCCCAGCCAATCCCAGACCAGTGAAAACAATGGCTTTATGCAGAATTATCACCTCACATTATTTCGCTCTCACATGCACAATAAACCTGCCCTGCTCTCTTCGCTTTCGCACTTCAAAGAGTCTCCCATATGGCAGGCAGATGGCATGTAAAGATAATGTCCCGAGAGACACATTGCATGTACTTACACATGGAGTCAATTTCAACACATACATGGTCAGCAGATACCACACTGTATCATGCTGTGTTGGCACATGCAACACAAATGCATACAATGTGTAGAAGCCTGCAGTAAAGAGGCCAATAAAGACAGAAAGGAAGCTGACTTACCTGTAACGTCAGGTGTGCCACTCTCACTCCAAGCGTATCCTGAGTCTGGAGCTGCATAACTTACATCTGAATGTACAGCAGAGAAGGTGGAAGCATCAGCAGAAAAAAGGGCTACATACAAGCTGCTCAGAATAATCATCTTCTCATTAGCTAATTAGAGTGAACATTGGCAGAATTAATTCTGGGCACCCCGGATCTGACAGTTAGCTGATCGAGGTCATTCACCTGGAATCTGATGTGGAAGTTTCATTGAATACAACTACATTGTATTCATGCAGGTAAGAGAAGCATCAGGTGATGTAACAGCTTTACATGAGCTTAGACTGCATTTAAAAAAGCACAGAACACTGCTGGTGACAGTCTGCAACATGGGGAGCAACAGCAACCTGTTCCGGGACTAACAGGTGCTCCTGATAATGAAATTAATTGCTTCTGCATGTAACAATTGTCTCAGTACATCAATAAAGGTGTGGTAATATGGGTTCTAAGTGATTGGTCATGACATTATTGCATAAAGCCTTCTTATTCATGCTTAACATCAATGTTTCTAAAAGTCTCTGATCTCTGAGCTCTATTAGGTGTTATCTTTATAGTTTACACTGTTCATGATGAAATATTGCAGGTGACCCAGTCCATATACAGTCAGGTGACATTTATGGCACTGGAAATTTTTCCTCTATGCAATACATGTCCATATTATTATCATTATTATGATCGCAACATATTTTAAGGTCCTGATCTATTATAAAACAACCAGTGAGTAGATCTGTCAGATAAATGAAGCAGAGTAAAAAGTACATTTCCCTTTGTCAAAGTAAAAAGTGTCATAAAATGTAAATACTCAAAGTAAAAGTGTCTTGGAATTAACCAAAGTATGTTTGTTACTCTACAACAAATTTAATTGGTCTTTAAGTCTGAATAGAATTGTTTGTAGATCCATACAACTTGTTGCCAGTAAATATCCTGTTCCCTCCATTCAGTGTACTCATTAAGTACAACTTGCCAGTTGAAAAACAATAGATGGCTAAACACATTTTTATACATGATATATAACACACGTTTTAGAAGTCAAAAAGGTAACTTTACAGTTGTGAGCCTATCCACGTCAAATAATTAGTAGCATTACTTGTAATAAGACAATTTGATTTTCATTATTCTAAAAGTTTGATACTTTGTTGTATCAAGTTTGATACACCAAAGTGTCAAAGTGAACCACCAGAAAAAAACAGCTTGTCATGTTTTTGCAATTTTTCTATAAATCATCACCTCTAAAATTATTCTAACCTAATGTGATCATGTTAAAAATGCACTATACCTAAAGGTTTTCATAGTAGCCAATAGATTCATGTGCTTCTTAGGTTTTCAGGTTATATATACAC
>VURO01016898.1:3329-13755 GCA_015108175.1 Pelvicachromis taeniatus
CTGGCTGGTGATCATTCTAGTTACTCCTTTTAATGTCCATCCATCCATCCATCATCCATCATCCATCCATCCATCCATCCATCATCCATCATCCATCCCTCCATCCATCATCCATCCATCCAACCATCCCTCCCTCCCTCCCCCCACCCTCCCTCCATCATCCATCCATCCATCCATCATCCATCCATCATCCATCATCCATCCATCCATCCATCATCCCATTCATCGTCCATCCATCCATCCATCCACCCACCACCCATCCACCCACCCACCCACCCACCCACCCACCCATCCATCTACCCACCCACCCACCCACCCACCCACCCATCCATCTACCCACCCACCCATCCATCCATCCATCTTCCTCCACTTATCCGGGGCCGGGTCGCGGGGGCAGAAGCCCAAGCAGAGTAGCCCAGACCTCCCTCTCCCCCGCCACCTCCTCCAGCCCATCTGGGGGAACACCAAGGCGTTCCCAGGCCAGCCGAGAGATATAATCTCTCCAGTGTGTCCTGGGTCTGCCCCGGGGCCTCCTCCCAGTGGGACATGCCCGGAACACCTCACCCAGGAGGCGCCCAGGAGGCATCCTTGTCAGATGCTCGAACCACCTCAACTGCCTCCTTTCAATGTGGAGGAGTAGCGGCTCTACTCTGAGCCCCACTCCCTTGGTCTCCAAGGAAGAGTCCAGCCACCCTTCGGAGGAAGCCCATTTCCACCGCTTGTATCCGCGATCTTGTTCTTTCCGTCATTACCCACAGCTCGTGACCATAGGTGAGGGTAGGGATGTAGAACGACCGGTAAATTGAGAGCTTGGCTTTTACACTCAGCTCTCTCTTCACCACAACAGACCGATGCAGCGTCCACATCACTGCAGCCGCAGCACCGACCAACCTGTCGATCTCCCACTCCCTTCTCCCATCACTCGTGAACAAGACCCTGAGATACTTAAACTCCTCCACTTGGGGCAAGGACTCGTCCCTGACACTCCACCCTTTTCCGGCTGAGGACCATGCCCTTGGATTTGGAGGTGCTGATTCTCATTCCCACCGCTTCACACTTGGCTGCAAACCGTTCCAAGGCGAGTTGGAGGCCATCACTCGATGAAGCCAACAGAACCACATCATCTGCAAAAAGCAGAGATGAGATTCTGAGACCACCCAAATTAAAGCCTCCTGCCACTTGGCTATGTACAACATACAGAGCCTTCAGGTACTTGGGGCGGACCTCATCCACCCCAGGGGCTTTGCCACCAAGGAGTTGTTTAACTGCCTCAGTGACCTCGCCCCCGGAGATAGATGGGTCATCCCCTTCGACCCCAGACTCTGCTTCCTCCACGGAAGATGTGCCAGTGGGATTAAGGAGGTCCTCGAACTATTCCTTCCACCGTCCGACAATATCCTCAGTCGAAGTCAGCAGTGCTCCCCTCGCACTATTCACAGTACAGGTAGAGCACTGCTTTCCCCTCCTGAGTCACCTGACGGTTTGCCAGAATCTCTTCGAAGCGGTCCGAAACTCTTTTCCATGGCCTCTCCTAACTCCTCCCACACTCAAGTTTTTGCTTCAGCTACTGCCCATGCTGCTTTCCGCTTGGCCTGCTTGGTTGACCTGGGGCTTCCTCCAAAGTCCCACAGGTCAACCAAGCCTGGTAGCACTCCTTAAGCTTGGTGACTCCCCTCACCTCTGGTGTCCACCATTTGGTTTGGAGGTTACCACCACGACAGGCACCGACCGCCTTGCGGCCGCAGCTCAGTGCAGCAGCTTTGGCAATGGAGATGCTGAACATGGTCTATTTGGACTCAATGTCCCCAGTCTCCCTTGGAATGCGGTTGAAGCTCTGCCGGAGGTGTGCGTTGAAGATCTCGCGGACCGGGGCCTCTGCCAGGCGTTCCCAGCACACCCTCACTGTACATTTAGGCGCACCGGGTCTGTCCAGCATCCTCCCCCGCCACCTGAGCAACAACATTACTTTCAATTAATTCAAAATATATATTTAAATAAACAAGGCGGAATGTATCTTGACTCCTCTCTATATATGACAGTATGTATTTAATTGCATGTGGTATCTCAGTGTCTATGTCAAGGAATAGCCTTGATGATAATGATAATCAGCAAAAATGACAATGAGCGTAATGTATAAGTGTAGTGTAGCAAGAACATTAGCTCATTCATTACAAGGCCATACCCAGTTTACTCTGGTCTGTCCAAAATGGGAATCCTGCCACCACACTGGTCTAGAAGCACCAGGTAAGCCAAGTGCCAAAGTGTCAAAACCTCAATTAGCCATGGTCACTTGGGTGTTTTGAACCACACGTTGGAGTAGTGTTTCGAAACATCTGCACGTTGTACACTTGACACAGTGTTGAATTGTTAAGATGCCTGTCCCAGCTGTAGTTTTCTGCACTAAACAACACTGCATACATTTTTTCACTCAAGCTAGGTGAGTGAAAAAAAGGTGTTGGCGTTCTGGTGTCCACTTAAGACAGCAGATCGAGGCTTCTCATCGCTGGATGGTTGCAGGACTCCCGTCAGTGTTGCCCGGTTCTCCCCAAGTAAGACTGTTCTAGTTTTCGGTTTCCGGCAAGTGATTTGCACTCTCCTGTGATTTATAGATCACCGTCCCGGCCCGTGTTTTGACGTGACTGTTCCGAGTGGCGTGTGGCTGAAGAGGATTATTGTGTGAGTCTCTCCACCTCAAAGGACCCCTGGATTCCTCCCTCGCCTGCACATTTTGGTATATAGCACTGGGTGTGTGTTTCTCTTGTAAATAAACTGTTAAACCTTTTCCTGAGTGCCGCATCTGAGTTCGCACCCGCCTCTGTGACACTTAGATTTTCCAGCTGTCAGTGTCTTACTGCCATCCAAGTTAATCTGTTGAACTTTTCTGAATATTGCTCCATGGTACTACAAAAGTCAATCAGTCATTAAATCAGATCATTAAAACAGACTGCTGCCATGCAAGCTGTTGGAAATGAACAAAGATGAAAGCGGTTGACGACGACGGGTGTACATGCTGACAATACATCAAGACTTAATGTTCAATTGGTCTCACTGCTAATTTGCACTAATGTCTATGCCTCAATATTGTTATTTTGTGGTGCTAGTCCTCTGCTAACACACATTTGCTTTATTTCATGTGACTCGTTTTGGTGTTGTTTGAGTGACCTCCAGCAATAAGAAGCTTTGGTTTCCACAGAAGAAACGGACGTTTCCTTTGTTTTCTTTTTGTTTTTCTTTTGTTTTTTAAGAATGAGCCTTTATGAAGCTGGAAACAGAGTAGCTCCTTTGTAATGGTTGTACTGGTGACCTCTTCTGACTAAGTGAGCAGTTGAGACAAGGTTTTGAGCAGGAAAAAGAGCTAAGCTGCTCACAGCAAACAGTGAGCTAATGGCTGTAGCACCATCACTCATTCTGCTCCACTGTGTCTTTGAAGAAACCATTGTATCTGCCAAATCCATCAACCTTTCCCACAAAGGCATTTGCCAGCCTGTGAAACTGATCATCTACCTAGGGAATTGCGGCCCACAGCTGGGGGAGCCATATTTTACTGCCTCCCTACTTAATGCAGGAAGGTGCCATAGGCCTGATTATAAAAAAAGAACTCCATGAATCCACAAGGCTAGGCCACTCTCAATCAGCCAAAAGCGTCTTGAGACACTCTCAATGCAGACATTTGATTAATCTGACTCCAACTGCAACACTTAATCAGGATCAGGATCTCTTTGGGTTTTTTGTCTTTCTTTTTTTCAGTAGAAAAGTTGGATGGAAACTTCAGTGTTCTTTAAGGTAGGAAGTTCAGATTTGCAGTAGAAACACAGCAACATTTGACTTGATACAAACAAATGGCATCGACTTGTGGTGTACTGAAGAAAGCATTAACTTTAAGGACATTTGCTCATGGGAAACGACTGTGTTACTGTAGATGGATAGACGTAGACTTTACATTATTATTATCATGTAAATAAAGTTTAAATGTATACTCACCAAATTAAATGTATTCACCAATCAATTCTTCACCAAATTCAAAAAAGAAAAAAATTGCATTGCAACTGAAATAATTTAATTAATAATAAAACTAATTTATAATAATAATAATAATAATAATAATAATAATTTCATTTTAACTTTAATGAAGACATTTTCAAAGTATACCTGGTCCTGAAACAGGACATTAATGAATGTTGTTCTTATTTGTTCTTATTTGTTGTTCTTAACACCTTGGTGAAAGGTTCATCTTCTCACACTTACCTGATTATCATCCCATTGGTTATAAAAACAAAAGGAGCCTGATTCCAATGCCACGTAAAAATAAGAATAAACAAAATAACTGTCTAATCTCAAAGTTTAGGGACTTTTTGCCGTATGATGTGCACCAAATTGATTGTCCAGACACTAAAATGTAGCAATTTTCTCTTTATTAGAAAGAATTTCATAGCTTATGTGGTAACTGATAACTTCTTTATGCAAGATGGTATTTGATGATGATGATGACACCAATGATCATTATTGACTCAGACCCTACAATAATGAAAGCATAACTGCTGCTCAGCTCGTTAATTACCGCTTCAGAGAGATTCACTTTTTGCTGAAAATGTTTACCCTTTAAGTCAGTGTTCTCCAACTGCTGGCACTGTCATTTCATTGGAGGGCCACTTTAGTGTTCAAGTAATACAAAAGAACTAGGTGTGGGAATTTAATGCATTAATTGTGATTAATTAATTTGAAAAAAATAACCTGTTAAAAAAAATAACACATTTACATGCACTTTGCATTCCAAGCAAAGGCGAACTTTTGTCAATGCACGATTTCCTGGCATCCCGATTACACTGACGCACACGTCAGAGCAACAAAGAACTTGTGAACTTGATGAAATGACTGGTTTCAGGACCCGAGTTTGTAAGTCAGCATCGAACAAACTTGCAAATTTTCTCACAAAATGGATTGCTCTGGACTGTAGACCACTAGAAGATACAGGGTTCGAAAATGTGCTACAGTCAGCGTCAGGTGATCCAACTTTCCAACTAAAGACTATTTCAGGTACAATTCAACACTTTTATGACACTGAAAAGGAAGCAACAGCAGATGCATTACAGACAGCCCTGCTAATGTGGAGGAACCACACATTAACAGAACGAGCCACTCATACATGACGTTTCCACACGGTGGAATTCAACGCTGGAGCTGGTTTGTGTCCACTAAAGAATCAAGAGGCTGTTTTTGCTGCTTTACACAAACAAAAGCACAAACGCGTCATGAGCAACAGTATAAACTGCTCTGTATAAACCTGAGTTTACACAGAGCAGAATCCGCCATCAGCGAGACAGACTGCCCGCTGCAGTGGCGGTCCAGGTGAGCAGGGACCCACCCACAGCTGTCTGTCGTGGCCCAGGAGTGTTTGATGAGTCCTGCAGTTGTGTGTGAGATGTTCTCACTGGCAGGTGAGCAGGGACCCACCCACAGCTGTCTGTCGTGGCCCAGGAGTGTTTGATGAGTCCTGCACTTGTGTGTGAGATGTTCTCACTGGCAGGTGAGCAGGGACCCACCCACAGCTGTCTGTCGTGGCCCAGGAGTGTTTGATGAGTCCTGCACTTGTGTGTGAGATGTTCTCACTGGCAGGTCACAGTAACAATAAAGAGATCTGCCCTGAGCTCTGAAAATGTGAACAGGCTAGTTTGTCTAAGTAACTGACTGAAAGAGAGAGAAAGCGTGGAGGTGTCGTGAGTCCAGTGGGTTTGTTATGTTTGCACTAAAATGTTCACTGTTAATTACAAAGCCTCTAATTAATTTGATTATTTTTTTTAACTGAGTCCCACCCTTAAAAAGACAAATATTTCTGAAGATTTCTTTTACTGTTTTGTTTTTCAAAATTTTGAATATTGTGTAACCAGACTGCAAACATGAATGTAATGTTTCCCTCGCTCTAAAATAACTGAAGCCTTTCATTGAGCTACCAAATAAACACATTGGTCCTCTGCTTCTGGCCCGGCGTGTGGCAGCACTGCTGCTACCATTGTGTTCGTATTTCACTAAATCAAAATGCAGACATAAGTGTCCCATTAGTTTTGGACGCTCTCGCTGAGCAAACACAGCCAATCCCAACATGTTTGTACTCTCTGCTCATGTTGCCTTCATATTAAATCATTTTTTGCTTTTTAAAGAACTTATTTTAACATCGCACTCAACAAATGTTTGTTTGTCAGACTGAGCAGCTCTTTATTCAGTATCACTTATATATACCATTAATAAGTACTCCTGATTTCTTAGTTTATGGTGTCCCTTCTTTGTCAGTTCCCTATGTATAGCCCATGTCTCTGCATCTGTGTCTTCATTTGTTTTGTGTTTCCTGTTTTACTTTGAAGGTCTTGTCTTATGTCAATGTTTCTAGTCTTGCTTCCCATGTCTCGTTAGTCCTGATTTGTCCCTGCTGAGTTCACGCCTGTTCCCCATCCCTCTCGTTATCCTCTGTGTATTTAAGTCTGTTTGTCATTGAGTTCTTGTCAGGTCGTCTGTTGTTCACGCGCCATCTTCCATGCTGTGTTTCCTCGCCATGTTTCCTCGTTCAGGTTTTGTTCTTTCTGTTAGTGATCACCATTTAGTTTCTCCCAGTTTAGTTTGAGTTAGTTCTTCCCTGTATGCGTTTGCCTTTTGTTTTGTACACCTTTTTATCAGCCAATAAACGGCTCGCTTTTGTTATCAGTCTCGTCCACGCTTTTTGTGTCTGCATTTTTGGGTCCACCTCCTCTCACCACACGGTCTGCACCTGCCAGACCGTGACAGTTACTTTAAGGGAAAAAGTTCTTCCTGGCCATGTGACAAAAAAGTGGTCAGTAAGGCTGCCTGTGCAAAAACTGCAGTTAAGCTTTTGTGATAACTTTCACGTTGTTGTTCAGCAATGTGGGCTCACTCTTTTCAGAATTGTTTTCATTGAGCCACGCAGAGGTTTTTGAGCACGAATGGCCTGTTTAAGGTAAAGCATCACGATCCCATCTGTCAGGGCTTTGACTCGGCCTCTCCAAAACCTTTATGTTGTTTTTGGTTTGTTTTGTTGAGCCATTCAAAGATAAACTTGCTGGTATGTTTTGGTCCTGCTGCGAAACCCAAATGTGCTTGAGTTTCAAGCACATTTGGGTTTTCTCCAACTTATGTTCATATTTTTTTAAATGGTTCTTTTGTTATGTTTGACTATGTGCACTACATGACGTGGTGCTATACTATGACTCTGTGACAAGTCTGATTTCTCCATAGAGGACTGCTCTTAGAGTTGTACGGTCCAGATGGTGAGGATGTATTTTTCTTGTCTGAAAAGTGCAAATTTGGTCTGATCAGCAAAATCACTTTCTACATGATACAAATGAACTTAATGAGAATGGATTGATCTTTTCCTAGTGCTAAGGTCACGAGTAAACTTTGATGAAGCACTCACTTTTTTTTGGAACCAGGGCACCTTTCCCAGAAATTGCCTCCATTTTTCTTTAAGAATAGAGCAGCATATCAGCCATGAGAAGTCTATCTTGTTACATCTGTAAATACCAGATAATATTTCCCCAAAGGTTACACCTAAACTGTGAAAAGCAAAGATTATGTTTTGCAAATGGTTTGTGATGTTTTATCCTTGTGGGGTCCAGCAGGTAAACCATAAGACAGGGCTGCACTTTCATCCTCTAATCAATTTATACAGTTTAAAACCATTCATCACCATTTCCACATTTGACTTCTATATTAGATGCAAAATGTCAGATACTGTAATAATGATGAAGCAGAGCTCAAGAATATTGCAGAATTGCCAAATACAAAAGATTTCTTACGGTTTTATCTTTCTCTGGCTGTCTGCCAGTTTCCTCCATTTCTTTATGGCAGTATGTCAGTGCGTTGAGAAATGTAGATAAAGACATTTTGTACTCTGAAATATAAAGATTCAATATATCATCCATTATGGGGCTGACTATTATCTGAGTGGGCCTCAACCCGCCCCCTCATAAAGCACCAGGCTCAGCACAGCAGTGGCATTACGAGTGTTAGTGACGCAGTAGCTCACCACCCCACACCATTGTCACAATCACCATTGTCACAATCGGTTTCTTTGGTGAGTGCTATTCTTTATTTCTTAGCTTTTTTGATATTTGAGTCTGTTTCTTGTTGTTTATTATTTTATGTCATTGGTAACTTGCAAAAAAGATCCAAATCGCCTTCACCCAAGATGTAGCTAATCAGCCATTAAACTGTTCCTGAAAGTTTTACACAATGGAAACTAAAGTGGGACAAGTGACCAAAGTGACTCCCATTTGACCACAGATTATCAATACGTCTTTTACCCGCTAAAGTATTCATCTTTAGATTTTCTTCTCTCCACATTTCTAAAAATGGCCTAAACGCTGAAGCTGATTCAGACTGTGTTGTTAACGTTCATGGGAACTGAGAGACAGGCACACAGAAAGACACAAAGAGGCATGCTAAAATCATATGAAATCAAACTTGTACCTCACAGACACGAGCGAGCAGGCTTGGAGACAGCATGGTGAGCCACTACTGGACTTAACAAAATAAATACTAGAACTGCTGAAGATGTGATCAGAAGAAAGCCATTCAATCTCTTTTAAAGAACCAGAATTTATTGAAGATTATGATACAAAACAGGGACGTTTCAGCAATGTTTGGAGAATTTTGCCTGTCTTATCATGTATGCATATACAAACAAGGTTGCAAGTGTGTCCACGCTGTTTCTCAGCCCAGCTTACACACAAATCTCACACTGGTAAGTGTAAACTAGGTAACATCAAATATATTTCATAAACGGGGTGGCTGTGGCTCAGGAGGTAGACCGGGTCATTTATTCATTGGAAGGTTGGTGGTTTCATCCTTGGCTGCTTCAATCTGCATGTCAAGTATCTTTGGGCAAAATGTAGAAGTCCAAGTTTTTCTTGATGTGTTTGTGGGAGTGTCAGACAGAAAGCATTCGGATGCTTGTGTGAGGGTGAATGAGCCATGTTGCATAAAGGGCTTGGATGGAGAAGTATTATACTGTATAAGAACCAGTTCATTCATTATTGAAACATGTTGATGTTACTTCATGAATGCATCACTGTGCTTACATGCTCCTCTGCATCCCAAACATTCGGTTATTATAAAGTGATTATTTCACTTTTATTTCACATTTACATCAAGTGCAAATGTTCTGTTCCAATACAAGAACAAGTAGCATTTAAAAATCATCGTTTGTTCTAAATGGACAGAGTATGTTAAAACATCAGCTTAATGCGGTGAAATCAGCAGAACAGTACAAAACAAAATCAAAACCAGGTCTGTGTGAAGAGAAAGGTTTTGAGTCAGATGTTTTATTGTACACACAGATGTAATTGATCTCAAGTCAGCAAAGAGCATGGCCACAACAGCTAGAGCACCTTTAGCATCCGTGGATCTGATTTTGGGAAAAGTTAAAAGATGCGATCCTGATGACCTGAGAGGTCTGACTGGGTTGTAGACAGTGAGCAGCTCAAATTTGTCTCAAATTGTTGAGAGCTTTGTGGAGCTAACTGTCCAGAGTGATGCCATGGTTCCTGACTTGTGCACTGTGTTTTCAGCAATGTTTGGATAATTTTGCTTGTGTTGTCATGTACGCATATACAAACAAGTTTGCAAGTTCTTCCACTCAGCCCAGCTTACACACACACACACACACACACACACACACACACACACACACACACACACACACACACACACACACACACCTCACTGGTTAGTGTAAGCTTGTGTGTTTCACAGAAGTGGTTGATAAGCAAGAACAGTATTTCTGTCTCTGTTCAGTTCTAAGATGTTTTTGAGACATTCAGCAGTTAATGTTATCAATACAGTTTATTATATCATCAGAGGAAAGAGATAAGTACACCTGTGTATCATCTGCACAAGTATGCTAACATATACCGTATATCTTCCAATTATGGCCCGGGCGTTTATTCAAAAAATTAGCCGGCCCGGCCCGGCTTTTAAAACGGACCGGCGGTTATTGGAAACAGGTTTCTATTCCCTTCTCGGACTGAATTGTCGCGGAAGTGAGCGGGAAAGAGGACCCAGGTGCGATTTTTAGACTGCAGTGAACAGACAGTGTGTTTACTTACAGTGCTCCAAAACGTATTCCAACAGTTCACTAATAATGCAGTTCCCAACTGTGCTCCTCCTTTGCTCGAGTGTCTGTGGTAGCCCAGCACGAGTGGTGCTCCCTGAATCTTCTCTCTGCCAGATTCTCCTCAAGAGGAAGTAAAAGTTAGCAGGTCCGCTAGCCCACAGTTCCAGTTCAGTGTAATAATCCCACTTCGATGGTCGCTGCATCCAGCTTAAATGCTGCTGGTCGTAGATGACGGCTGATTGGAAACAGCTGGCCGAGTGACCGGAGGACCGAGACAGCGCAGAGTGGGGTTTTTTTTAGCTACGT
>VURO01016904.1:3334-17921 GCA_015108175.1 Pelvicachromis taeniatus
CTGACCTTGCATGTCGGTTTAATTGGTGCTTAAGGCCTGTTTGATGAATCAGGTTAATTCTACCCATCTGTCAGCAATTAATTAAAATGGCATTATGTGAGAAAAACGTCTTGTGTGTCTGCACAAAACTTTTTTCTCTTACTTTTAAGCTCTTGCCCTTTAAGTGCTGATTTAGTGGGATTTAGTTGTGTCACCTGGCTTCCACTTTCTCACGTTCATGCATATTCATTCATTTGATGTACAAGGATTAGTCTCTATAATTCAATGGGTCTGCTGCCTCTGGAGAAGAGGACAATAAGTTCAAGAAAAGAAAGTTTACTTTTTCTTCAAAAACAGCTGGAAAAAATTACCTGTAAACTATAGTAACTTATAGCGAAAGGCCAGCAGAGGGCGCTAGGACATAATTTCATACGACGTCTAGAGGATTTCACTTAGTTTTTAACACAGTAATTAATTATGTAACAGATTAGCGGCTACTACTAGTACTACAAAAGGATGGCTCTCTTTATTATTGATGCTTTAAATACTGAACATGATGTTCCTCTTGCAGACTGCTCACTGGGCTTAACGTTAATACCAACAGCTGATAAGTGCGTACTGAGAATTAACCCTTCAATTTCTATTCGCTGTTTCTCTCGTCACGAAACCAAAAACTGATTTCGGGTATTTGCTAATAAACAAACAAAACAAAAAAAACTCAAACAAAACAAAACCGACTGAGCGTATTTAAACAGGTGTAAATGACTTGATAGCTTATAATCTGTCAAACACATGTTAAATCTATTTCTCACGAGTGATATGAAGTAGGGGCGATTCTAAGTTCCAACTGTTAGGGGGCCTCACACATGTCACGCATACAATGCCTTGTTATTAATATTAATGGAATATGCTGTATCCAAATGTAATCAACCCTTTTCACATTTGCAGACCTCAATTCAGTTGGATAAAGGTGGCAATGTTACCAAAGCAATCCAGTTAGCTGGATGACCTAGTGTCTAAGAATAATTTAGACTGAATAATCAGAGATTTCAATCTAATCCATCCATTTGGGGTGGAGCCTTTAGTTATCAACCGTTCAGTCATTAAAGAAATTAAAGAACCATTTCTGCCAAAGCAGATAAGATGAGAAACATGCACAACATTATTTCACTCTCTTAAAGGAGGTCTGCCAAATCATCAAGCACTTAAAGTAGCATTATTCTACAGACACTGGAAAATCACCCTGCCACGCCAAAGACCTGCACACAGAGTATACTGCAGCAGAGCTGTTTTATATTAGTTTGTTCCTGCCAGGCAGGCAAAGAGTGCTCACTGAGCTCTTCTTAAGGGAACAGAGTCACAGAGGCTCTAGTTGGAAAACTCAAAGGGCTGATGAAAACGAACCTATGCAATGTGTGTGAATCCCAGCCATTTGATCATCAGCAAGAGCTGATCAGACCTGAAAGGTGTCTTTAATGTTGAGAAAAACAGCCCAGGGCTCATGGTCCAACAGAGGCACTGGATGATGAAATAAGAAATGAAGAAGTAAGCGGATATATGGTGTGAGTTTTTTTTCTTTGTTTTTAGGGGGGTGGATAAAATTTGTGCTCTGATAGTTTTTCAAATAAAAGTAAGCCCGCATTAGTCATACTTTTAAGTGGGGTTTAATTCAATGCATTCAATGCATGGTATTTAACACAACCTTTGTGCAAGTAGATTTATTCTATAGCCTACATCAAGTGTGCCAAACATAAGGCCCTCGGACCAGAATCTGCAGCAGCAAAGACTCTAATCCGGCCCACTGGATGCCTTTGGAAAATGTGAAGGAGGGCATACACCAGAGTAATTAAGTAATAAAGAAACGTTTTTTTTTTTGTTTAAAAAAAAAATTACAATAGAAATTTGGTTTATTTTAACAAAGCTCCACAGTAAGATTATTCCTTACAATTTAGTCCCGAAGACTCATGCCAACAGATTCCTTTTCTTTCATAAAAATATATCATGAAGACATGAACATGAATTTGACTGATGTTATCAGTCAAATTCAATGGGCGTTAAGAAGCTGCTGCAGAAGAACTGAGAAATACTGATGACCCCCCCTTAAGATATCTCAGGCATTAAAGGCACGATTAAACTTCTTCACACTGACAGAAAGGGGCAGACTCGCGGCTTCGGCCCACTTAACATCAAACTGGGTTGTACGTTGCACACGCTGTTGAGCAAATGTGATCGATGCTAGTCCAGATGTGATTAGCAGCTAATTAGAGCTTTATTTCTGCAGCAGACCCGCCTTCGGTTTCCAAAGGTTTGTAAGGTTCATGTCTCCAGGGGAGGACCAACTTAGTCGTCGGCCTTCCTCCCAGTTTGCGTCATGCTTGGGAACTTCGCTCCAATGAGGGACCTGCTTTGTGCTTTGTGGAGAGAGAGAGAGAGAGAGAGAGAGAGAGAGAGAGAGAGAGAGAGAGAGAGCAGCGTTGCCACCAGCAGGACGGGATTCAAAAAAAGGGAAAAAAGCACAACCAGCAGGCAACATCACCTGCAGAACCAAACAACGCTGGATTTCCCTGGTGGGAAACAGACATCCGTGCTGTTTTCTTATATATCAGCACGCTTACTGCGTGTAAAATAATTCGCTCAAGTGTCTTTTCGGTGTTTTTGTCTCAGGAAAAAAAAGAGGCGCGCAGTTTTGTCCTTCTTGAGGACCCGGGACCTTGTTGAAGCTCGCAGCGGGGACGATGGACCGCGTTTCCACCGGGAATCCGCTCTCGGAGCCGGGCCGTGCGCACACATGGGGACTGTAGCGGTTCCAGCCGGGTTTGTTTAGCGGTTCAACCGTGTTTACTGTGCCTGGAAAGAAGGTCGGGAAAGCCGCGATGCCCGCCAGGAACAGGTACAACCTGGTGGATGATGTGGCGGACTCGAGGGTGCCGCTCCACAACGAGGAGGCTTACCAACACGGGATATATTTCCAAGCCAAGGTGAAGTCCAGAGAGAGCCCGAACCTCTTTAGTATGCAGTGTTTTCAGAGTTGCATGAGCCTGCCGTGTGCTGCTGGAGCGGCAGGTGCACTGGGCTGAAGTTTGAACACATGGTAGCTTTGCCTGCATGTCCTCAGCCTTACACATTTATTAGTGCACGCATACACCGAAAGTCTAAAATGTTAAAGACAGGACACATAGCCGATGTGGGATGACTCAATCGTCTAAAAGCCGATACAGATAGATGATCATTTTTTGATGATTTGAGTGCATTTTGGGGGGCTTTTCCCAACTTGCTGAATTATTAAGGCGTTCGCGAAGAAACCAGACAGTTTCAGCTTTAATGATTGCTTTTATAGTGGAGATGCTAAGCTCGTGATTGCTTTCATCATTAGTTGCTTTTTAGATTATTTCTCACAATAACAGTAATGGTTTGCAATACATGCGAACAGATAACTGAAACAAAATCTATTTCCTAAATGTGGAAGTGATTTTAGATCCTGCTGTTTTTGTCAGATCAACACTGCAGGACTTAAAAAGTTTCGGTTTCCGTTTATATGAAACAGGAAAAGAAGCTGAAAATAGCAAATATCTGGCACTTTGCACAAAGTCCTGTTGATGGACTAATCGCTGTGTGACTCTTACGCACACGCGTCTTTGACTGTATTTTGGGTCTATTTGTTGTTCCGTTTGATCAGGAAAAGGGTTAAAAAAAAAAAAAGAAAAGGGAGTGTTTCTGGTCCAAAGTTCATTCACATGGGTGCCTGTATCTTGTATCTCACTGGGCCTGCTTAGCAGCAGGGTGATGTCACTGTTCCTTTATTTCGCTGAATGTCCCATAACTCCACAGCACAAACCTGATATTTACTGTGACCATACAACACTTTCCAATCAGATAAAAACAGTAAAATATGAAAGATGAATCCTTCCCATTCTGTTACCCTCCAAAACGAAAAAGAAAACATATACATGATACATTTCTAAAATCATATTTACCAAGTAAGCAATAAATTAAAGTCGGCATTGCTGAAGCTCTCAGACAGTTTTCGGTAAAATGATAGAGACATCAAAGGCGTCATTGTCCCCAGAGCTCCTTATATGCAATATAATATATGCAAGCCACAAAGCGCTCATTAAAAATGCATATCTTTGTTTTGTTTGTTTGTTTTTTCTGTCATACATTAAACACATTTTGTCTTAAACAGTGACACCCCAGTTGACACTTTGCTAAAGGAAATATGTGATCGGCCGTGTTAGCTGATCTTTCCGGTAGTGAGAAACTGCTCCAGGGGGATGAGCAGTATCACATGTTGGAGGCTCGGTGCAGACGGCTTGTTTTTGTCTTTATTGAAGTTAACTGTATAAGTGATCCCTAATTTTGCTGCCATTTGATCACAGTACCCCCCGTTACTTGTCTTCGGGAGGCTGTTCATCTTTCAAGGATGAAAATAAAAAAAGAAGCTGCACGTTTTAATCTTGTGAAGGCAGAATGGCTTTGGGAGTAGAAGCACAAGGGATTGGATACACTGATCACGGAGTTTGTGGCTAAGGAATATTAATTGTGCAGCTGTTTTCCATGGGATAATACCTGACGCTCATGCTTTGTGTGTGTGTGTGTGTGTGTGTGCATGTGTGTGTGTTTATTTCAGTACGTGGGTAGTCTTGACGTGCCCAGGCCCAACAGTCGGATGGAGATTGTGGCAGCCATGAGGAGAATCAGGGTAAGATCCAAAAACAGTGTCTTCCTATGTTTGAGCTCAGAAGCAAAGACATACACACACACAGATTCACACACTCAACCTAAGTCCAGTGGTGAGTGGGCCTTGATGTAGGACAGAAACTACCTTTACAATAACAGGAGAATCGCACACACAGTAGAAAAAAAAAAGAGCATGCTGCTGTCAGAAGGTATTCGTTTCGAGGAGGCAGTGACGCATGTGCTGCTCGGACAGCATGTCACGGCTTCTGACGTGGGAAAACAATGCAAGGATGAAAAAGTAAGAGGGCTGAGGTGGATTGTGTGGCTCTCTTTGCTGGGTTTCTTTGCCCCTTTGAAAAATGGGGAGGTTGAGGGGACACAGTGCATACATGCATGTTGTGACTGCCTTTGATCCAACTCAGTCTGTGGCTTTTGATTTTTGCATTCTGTTGAGCGAATAGTTTATTATTCTTTTTCCTCAAATCAGCCCTTTAGTATAAGATGATGACCCACCGCCCCCCTCCTAGCTATAAAATCATATCATTGTTACTATCATTTTTCATCCTTGTTGCCCCAGAAGGCCTGTGGTTTCATCAGGAAGCTAACACAAAGCCAAATCAGACAGCCAGGCTGGTCCTGTAATCTAACTGTGACTCACTAGACGTGCTTGATTCAGACACGACAAAGCTCTTAGCTTTAGCGGAGTGTGTGTGAGCTGCTAAAAAGTCATAATGTGCTTTTACCCCTTTAAAAAATGCACAAGATTTAAGCCAACTCATGCAAGCAAATTTTGGGGGGTTTCTTTTTTACCCTTGTTGTTTTTTTTACCTTTGTTGGGTGAATTTTATAACACTCCAATAGTGTGAAATTCAAATTTGTATAAACATTTGTACAACCGCATTTGTATGACCGTAGTGCAACCCTTCATCTGGAAAAAGCAGGGGTGCTCTATAAACCTGCGAATGCAGAAGTCACAAAGCTGTTGGAGTGTGAAGATAACACGCCTCTAAATTTACCGCAATTCCAGCAATCCTGTAAATTAATAAAGGTGTAGAGTAAACATGATCATAAGTGTGATACAGCACAGGCTGCAGGTACAGGCAAGGAGGGAGGATGCTGCTGGTTGCTACAAGAAAAAAATCATCTTGTACATTTCAAAAATGTAAAAGACTTCCAACACAGTGAGATCTGTTTACTATGTATTTATGATGCTCCCTTTTAAAAATACACAATTTGTCATTAAAGATCATTCATGTTCATCTCTAAGTGTGTGCTCTCATTCAAATGCATACATGTTGTGCATATCTGTATATTCCCTTCCCTTCAGAGCCAGAGAAAGCTATCAATGCTGCAACTATCAGGTTATTAAAAAAAAAAAAAAAATGTAAGAGAAAATTATTAAAGCTCCGATCTGTGTAGAATAGTCTCCTGATGACTGTACATATGAGAGTCTGGCTTATACGATGCCACAGTCTATGAAGTAAAAAAAACAATTTGGCATAATTTTTATATCTTTTTTCATGTGTTCCCAACTACATGCATCAACATGCATGGAAGCTAACCCATGCGCAGGGAAAGCATGCAAACTCCACACAGAGAGGTCACAGACCAATCGTAAAATTTTTATTTGACGCCACCTCCATCTGACAACAAACTCTCTCTGCACATAGACAGGCTGTCCCTGACGCTTGCACTACCTCCATTAAGGCGTAAAACAAACATGAGACTGATACAAATATTTGTTCCAAAATAACGGCCGATATTTTTTCTTTCAGACATGTGAAGCGTTAACAGATTTCCCTAGCATTTGTTATGTGTAGTTATTTATGAGGCCTCATTAATTCAATTTTATTTATACAGCGACAAATCACAACAACAGTCACCTCAAGGCGCTTTATATTATAAGGTAGACCCTACAGTAATACATGCAGAGAAAAACCCAACAATCATATGACCCCTGTGGCAAGCACTTTGGTGACAGTGGGAAGGAAAAACTTCCTTTTAACAGGACGAAACTTCCAGCAGAACAGGCTCAGGGAGGGGCGGCCATCTGCCGTGACCAGTTGGGGTGAGAGAAGGAAGACAGGCTAAAAGACATGCTGTGAAAGGGAGCCATAGATTAATAACAAGTATGATTCAGTGCAGAGAGGTCTATTAACACAGTGAGAAAAGTGACTGAAGAAGAAATACTTAAGACAATATAAAAATGCAGTTTAAAAATAATCTTGCTTTTTTGTCACAAGACATGGATTACCTGTTTATACTCTGTCGACCTTTTATATCTCTCCAGCAGTGGAGAAACTATGCAACATCACCACTTCTTAACTTTTAAATTTGCATGTAACGGCTGTAATAAATGCCAAAACTGATATATCGCCAAATAGCTAATATCGGCCAATATATCAGCCCTAATGATATATCAGAGTTGTGTGACGTACATATGGTTGCCTGCTCACCAGACCTTCTACTGTAGAGAAAGCTATCATTTCTAATCAAACATGTTTCCTTTATGTGGATTTTGTCAGCAAAAACTATGCAGCAACCTAAAACATTAAAGTAAACATGGATGTGCCAAATACTCCTGGGGTTCATGTTTTTTGCCTGTTTTCCAAGTGGAATGTAATTAGCTATGTATTGATGTATTTTGAGTAGCCTTCCTGATTTTCACTTCATCCTTTTTTACAAAAGCAAAGCGCCTCGTCTTTAATTTAAAGCGCGACCGTTTGGCTGAGGCACTGAGCACAGACTCTGCGGAGCGAAGCACGATTAAAGAGAGTGAGGAATGAAGTGATGGCAGTGGGAGAAAGACTTGGGAGGAGAAAGTCCTGGAATCTAGCAGGGTTGTGCGCTGGCTGGCAGAGCCGTAGTCGTTTCATATCCCTCGGCTAATCTCTTTAGTCTCAGTGGATGTGAGAAAGCAGGCGCAAACATGAGAAGAGAGGAAGGGCAGACAGCACAGACCATCATCTTTGTATAAACAGTGCATCTGGGTTTGACAGAACGCAGGAGTTATGCTAGTTTTTTCTTTTTTTACACACCTGCCATTCCCATGGAGAGAAAGTGAATAGACACAATTTTGTATCCCGTGGATCTTTTCAGAGTTGCTTTTTTTTGTTAGACGTCCTCCCATTACGGCTGACTGGTCATACTGTGTTGGTTTTCTCTGAATTTGCTTCATTCAGTGTGACTAGTGACATAGAAAGTTTGCAAGTTTGTGTGTGAGGTTGAGTGCTCTATAATAGTAAGACCTCTTGTGTTCTAACAACCTCCACAATCGATTAACGAGACAGAATAACAAAGGCTGGTGTTGCTGCATCCACACGGAAAGATCCCTGTGTTCCACGGCTCACTGCCTCAGAAAAAGGGCGTGCGTATGTAATGGAATTTCTTTGGGAGACAAACATGTGCTATTTACAGGAGGCCACAGTCTCTCTACAAAGAAAAACAAGTTTGAGGCTATTCTCTCTCATTTCCCCCCGACCCGCCTCACCCCCCTCTCCACTGCTGTTTTCTTTCCATACCCTCACTCTTCCCCTACCAAAATAGACTGCCTCGATTTAGCCCATCTCTAGCTATCTACTCAGTGCTGACAGGAATAGATTTTAGGCTGAGGGCAGGCTACGCATGCTTCTCTTTGAATTTTGATCGGCCCTAATGGGATTTTAAGCCTCCCTCACGTGTCCATCAGGATGCATCTTCCTTTCCCAGACCGCCAAGAGTCGGGTTTCTACGTCTTTTCTTTCTTTCTGCATTTGTCTCTGCGTCTGTCTGGATCATCTCATGAGAAGAGCCCCTGTCTGCCATGCGAGAAGGAAGGATACTTTTTTTTTTTTTTTTTTTACCAGTTTCCTGCTGTTTTAGTTTGGCTTCGCTGATTCTTTTAGTCTTCTGAGAGCTTGCTGAACTGTCATGATTGTGTCAGATGCAGATATTTGGCTGTCAAGGGGGATGAACCTGTCACGGGGTACAGCAGAACTTTTTACACAAGTTAGTTTTACTTTGTCAAGTTTTGTTTATCGTGCCAATTTTATACTCAGACTGAACTCCGAGTGCAGGTAGAACAACCGTTTTGTTTTGGGTTTTTTTTTTGACATGACAGTAACTGATTGTTGAATAAGTAAATATTGGTGTACAGTATTGGCATTACTTCTTCCAGTTTCTCCCAGCAACCCAGGATTTTGTCTACAATTATCAAGTTGCAACTTCAGGGATTAAAGAAAGGAAAGGCCAAAAACTGCAGTACCTCTAAACACCACTTGAGACTCGCTTCAAATATGACTCAAATCCTACAGACCTCCATTCAGCTCATTTACACCGTCATGACAAAAGCATGTACTTAACTTACACACTGCAGGTCCATGGCCACTAACTGTAATCTGTATGCTACCCCTGCACAAGTCTGAGCCATTTAACTGGATGTCTACAATGTTTGTGGTGTTTTGTACCTTTTTGGAAGTATTATGAACTGATCTGCAGTTGATTGCACAAAAGGATGGTTGCAAAAGTTATCTAGGACGTATTTGCATTAGCGTTTGTGCTAGAATGATCGTTTCTAATACCATTACCATTTGTGACGTTTTAGCAAGAAAAAGCTAGCTAGTATTTGTTAACTATCAACTCCACCCAAATAATTTCTCTGGAGCCCTTTGAAGACATTGACACATCAAAAAACACCAAAATGAGAGGATCCAGAAAGCTGATTTTCTATATACAATCTATGTAAAAAACCATCAAGTCATCAGACACGTTTAATGAATCCGCAGTCTAAAAAAGTGTTCGTCTTTTAACCATCTTTTTAAATTCTTCTCGTTCATTCACTCGACTGTCATACAGCATAGCGGTCAACTTATTTGGCAGTGGCACAAATAATTTAGAAAACCACCAAAATATTAGTATTCATTTCCTTCCAATCCATTTCCATTGTCCATTAATTCTTAAAGTTTCTCAAAATTTGGCAACAAGCCATAAGAAATGTTTTCCCATGCCTGAAGGCTCCTAAACGTACCAGTTAGTCATAGCACCTTGACTGTGCATGAGTGTGACGTTCATAAATGAGGCATTTCGCTCAAAGCCTCTAGTAGACTCAAAGTTAGATTATAAAACTTCAGATGATCAAATAACATGGCCAGGAATGACTGAACTGCAGTCAGGACTCAACATGAACAGTTCCCGAGTTGCAATTTTGCAAAACAGTTACACACCCTGCACATCCCAGAAAACCGGGGGAGAAATGAAAGCACAGCTTAATTCCAGGCAGTTGTAGATCTACAGCAAAGTGGGAGGTGGTTGGCGTGAATATGTGAATGAGGGTAACTCTGTTTCCAGAGTAGCATAAACAATAATGAGGGGTTATTGTTTTTTTTTACTTTGTATTCATGCTAGCTTAACGGCAGATGTACATGAGCATAGTCGGTGACCTATATGTGTAGTGGATTAGACGTGATCTCAGTTTTGAAAGGGTGCATTCATCTTTTGTTTACCCGCGGTGAACAGTGGTACCGTCTTCTTGATTTACACTAAAAAGTTACAATTCGTGACCTGCTGTGTTAAAGCCTAGTAACACTGAAAAGTGGCACAGAAGAATTTTAGCTATAGAAAATCTATATTTTGTAAAGTTGTCGAAACTTGATGTCGCCAAGCTTGAGTCAGTGTGCAATTAATCTGGTAGACAGCACTGATATCTTTGTAATGCCACAGTTCTTGGTAATGCATGTTCTACTAAATATATATTAAATCAATCAAATGAACACATTCCAACAAAATTTTTAAATATACACAAACTGACAGGCTAAATTGGTAGAGATAGTAGCCTGCTCTTCTTTTCTGCAGCATCTGGTTATGTTGATGTGACAAGATGTCTTTATCCTTTGTAAAAGTTGTATTCAGTAGTGCAGTCTGCAAAAAACAAAATAGCAGAATTTTAGGTAGCTTGTCATGGCAATGTGTGGAGCTGAAAAATAAAGCAGAGTGTGGAACAGAGGAAGATGGAAGGTGTAGGGTGAGATAGAGGTAGATGGCCCACTGTGGAGACCCCTAAAGACAGCAGCCAAAAGAATATGGAGAGGAAGAAGACAGGCTATTACAGATATAACTACATCCAAGGTTACCGCCATATAATTGTGTGGTCTACAGTAAATAGTCAGTGTAGATACTCTAGCTGGATAACTGTGTGCAAGTGTGTGTCAAAGGTGCACTTTACTACTTTAAGAAATGGCACTACAACCCGTGTATTTGTAGTACTACAGAAAAATACATCGACTGCCTACTAGAATATCTGTTCCTGTGACACCGCTGATAAACAGGACTCGTAGGGATAGTGTGTGAATCACTGAGATAAAGCTTGCAAGCCGAGAGACTAATTTGTTCCTAAATTGTCACAATCAAAGCTTTTCATTCTGAAGGTTATTTGTACCTTTGATCCTTGTCTTATATAACCATCATTCAGAATGAACCAAGGCCAACCCTGATGTGAGGCATTCGTCCAGATTTGCTTTGTCTCCTTACAAAATCCACTGATTGTATAATTCAGTGGAATTTGGTTGATTTTGTAGTAAAAATTCAACAGTTTGAAGTGCTTGTGAGAGCAGCTTCAGTGTAACATGCGCTGGAAGTGAATTCACGGAAACTTCATTCAAAATATACAACACAAGCGAGCACTAGATATAATCTAATATTTGATTATGTCTCATAGTGTGCTGTATATTCCTGGTGTGCAGGGTAGATAAATATCTAAAGGGACAGCAAGTGTTTCTTCACATGGTTGGACAGACGGCTAGTAAGTGGTCCCTGTCTCCAGTACCAGCATCACGTGCACAGACACACAAGCTTCTCCTTTCATCATCATCATCCCTAAGGCTATGCTGTTTCTTTCAGCACCACAATTAGTCAGGTCTTGTATACTCTGATGTCCCTACACTCACCCGAAGCAACGGAAAAGACATTTCTAAAACCATGAACTCAACCCTGCTGCAGAGCCTGAAAGCACAGTTTTCCATAGGCATTAGACACTGTACCTCAGCACACAGTTCAGGTTTTCCTATATTCACCAGTTAAACTTATTTGGAGTGTGTTTTTAAAGTATTTCTATTTACATTACAGTGGCATGGTTTCTGAAAGTGTATTGCCAGAGCCTGAGCCGTTCTGTAGTCTGCCTATTTCCACTGTTAATGCTGCAACAAAGACTGCAGTAGCTAATCTCGAGTACAAACACAACTAAAGTCAATGAACCAGCAAGTGCCCAGGCTTCTGTGTACCTGTATGCCAGGTTCCTGCCAGAAAAGTTGTTAGACACCACAGTTCTAGGTGGATGGGGCAGTACAATTTACCCCCTCTGCTTTTTTTTTTTTTGCATGTTTGTCACACTTACATGTTTAGATCATCAAAAACGTAATTTAATATTAGACAAAAATAAGCTGACTAAATACAAAATAAATGGTGATTTAATTTATTGAGGAAAAAATAGCTATCCAAACTTACCTGGCCCTGTATGAAAAGGTAATTGTCCCCCTAAACCTAAAAACTGATTGTGTCACCCTTGGTGTCAGTCAAGCTGCAATCAAGCTTTAGGGATGACTGGCAATGAATCTTTCACCACTCTGTAGTGAAATCTCAGCCCACTCTTCTTTGCAGAATCGTTTCAATTTAGCCACACTGGAGTATTTTTAAGGATAAATGGCCTGTTTAAGGTCATGCCAAAGCATCTCAATTGGATTGGATTAGGCAAACATCCATTTTTAAGAGGAACAATAGTCTAATAAGATACTAGCCAGTAAAGTTAATAAATAATGAACATGCTATTTTCCCTTTTAAATATGCCAAAACCAATGTAAATCTAACTGGTATCAGTATCAGCCCCCAAAAATATATCTTTAGTAACTATTTGGTTACGTTCCACTCAAGAATGAGAGACTACTGAGTACCCCAGGTCCCTTTCAGTGCTGTAGGAATTCAATTTTTATTTTCTAATTATGTCCAAGAAAAGTTTAAATAAGGCACAGCGCAACTACAGTTAACCAGTCTCACTTGTGTCATTTCCAAGAGTTTAAATATTCATGTAAATGTTATGTCAGTCTTATTTAACAAATGAATAATCATTCCAAAAACCTGTTTTTCTTCCTCAATGTGGAGGAGAGAGCGGTAAAGACTGAGAAGTGTGTAATGAATGTTTTTAAAGATGAGTCAGAAACATTGTAGAATGAACTGTGAATGTGCTGTTTTCTATGTTCAGATTAATCAGACCATGACGTAGCACTCTATGTTTCCTGTAATGTGCTGGCAGTTTTTCTTCTTTTTTAATTTTTATTTATTTATTTATCAGGAGATTATACAAACGTATATACATTGTATGCATCTTATATGACATTGGATTTTTCCAAACATTTTAACTTTTCTTGTTAAACAAAAAACTAATTAAAATATACAAACCCACATGCTAAAACAAGAACAGAAAGTTAAAGAATAACTAAGTAAATTAGAGAAAAAATTAACAAAATGAATAAAAACAAAAACAACAAAAGAAAAGAAGAAAAAATAAAAGGGGGGGGGGGGGGGGTGCATGAATCCTATATCCACTCTAAATAAGAATGAATCATGAATCCCCTCAATCCAGCCACAGACGGGTAAATTGCATTGTTCCAAACACTAAGGAAAACATTTGAGATATTCTACAAAGGGCGTCCACTTCCGGGTAAATTTTTCAGAACTGCCCTTCATTGTGAGTGAGATCTTCTCCACCCTCAAAAATGTTTGAGCAGCATTAAGCCATAGTGGTGCAGAAGGAGGTGTGGGAGATTTCCAAAGAAGTAGAATACAGCGTCTAGCTAGAAGGGAACAAAAAGCCAAGATCTCAGTTTGCCGGGGAGATATATTAAGAGGGGTCATTGGAACTCGAAATATGGCAATTAAAGAATCTGCTCGGATCAGAATTCCAAAAACCCCTGACAGTACAGAAAAGAAATCACTCCAAAATTTGTGCAAACTTGGACAGAAGAAAAACATATGGCTGAGATTGCAAGGGGAGGTATGACATCTGTCACATTGATCTAGACTTGAAAGAAAGATTTTAGATAAACGGGATTTTGAAAAATGTACCCTTTTTATTACTTTAAACTGTATAAGCTGTAGCCTAGCACATGGTGAACTTGAACGTATGGTGAGATTCACCTTATCCCACCATGTTTCAAGCAGATCAGCACTTAATTCACGCTCCCAGGCTGTTCTGATTTTCCCTGATGAGTCAGATTCGATTGCCATAAGCGTACGATATATATACTTGATAATGGTGATTTTTGATTAGGCCTAACAACCAGAAGGTCAATCCATGGTGGGTCAGCAGGGAGAGTTGGGAAATTTGGAAACAGTGATGAGACACAGTGTCTAATTTGCAAATAGAAAAACAAGTGACAAGGAGGTAGGTTAAATTTTGAGGACAGCTCTGAGAAACTAAGAGATAAGAGATCATCTCTTATTCAGCTAAGAGATTATCACTGAAACACTGAAAGCAGATATGCTTTCAGTGTTTCCCATAACACTGAGGAGGAAACTGAATCGCTTTTATTAAAGGCAAGAAAGTCATCAATTGCTGATGGAATGAATGAACCATCAGATAGTAGGTGAGTATTCAACTTCCAAAAAGGGCAAGAGCGAGGTCTACCAGTGAAGTTTATATCAAGGTTTAGTGGAGCATGGTCTGATATAACGATTGGGTGGTATTCTGAAGACACAACTTTATGCATCAGAGAACCATCAACAAAAAAATTATCTATACGAGAATAAGAAGAGTGCTAAATAGGTTGTTTATAAAATCTGGGCTATCAAAATTTGGAGCATAGATATTAACCAATAAAACCGGAGTATGAAATAATCTACCAGCAATTATAAGAAATCTACCATTTTTATCCTCTGTGGTTTTGGAAACTGTAAAATGAACCTT
>VURO01016904.1:17941-46749 GCA_015108175.1 Pelvicachromis taeniatus
GCTTTAAAGTTTGAATGAAAGATCTCCCCAACCCAAGAATACTTGAGCTTGCAATGATGTGTATCCTGCAGGTGTGTTTCTTGTAGAAATACTATATCTGGGTTCAAATGCTTCAGATCTGAAAATATTTTAGAGCGCTTCACCGGATTGTTAAGGCCTTTGACATTCCAACTCAAAAATATAATTGAGGAAGAACTTCATAAAACTTTGATATCAGGGGACATGAAATCAGGTATTCATAGCAGAAGTGAGTAGACACCCCCCTCCCAAAGGAAAAAAAAAAAACAAACAAACAAAGCAAAACAGCACGCTGTCCTTCCCCAAACGAAGGAACGGTGCAGACTCCTATGGGAGTCATAGAAAAAGTTATGCTTACAGCTAAATACAGGAACACAATAGGAACATACACACAAAACCCAAACACCTCTCCTGCAGAACTGGACAAATAGTATAAAATAAAAATATGATAGGCACTCCTCTCGGGAACCAAGAATGCCTGCATGAAATAGTAATGTGTCTAAATAAAACCAGTAAGGAACAGACATTTTAAAACAGACCTTTTTTTTTTGAACGTCAAGAAATAGCTTACTCAAGAAAAAGACAAGTGCAACCCGGAAACGTCGCTTCCTTTGAAATATTTTTCCTACTTGGTTATTGTTTTAATGTAATTTTTGACCTCTTCTGGAGAGGTAAAGTCCCGTGTGATCCCATCATGAGTAATCTTCAGCCGGGCTGGGTGGAGCAGGCCGAACCAAACCCCTTTGATTCCCCGGAGCTGACGGCGACAGTCCGTGAAGGCCGCACGCGCAGTCTTGGAGGTGTAATCGGGGAAAATAGAGACGGTCATATTGTTCACTTTAATCCGCTGAAGCTCCCTTGCCCTCGACAGGATTTTAACACAGTCAGTGTAGTAATGTAGCCTCGCTATAATGGGACGGGGCCGCTCACCTGTCTTAGACTTGGGGGCCAGAGTACGGTGAGCACGATCTAGTAGGGGCTCTTCGGCGAGGTCAAAGGCCTCCTTAAGCAACCGCGAGATGGCAGCCGTGGACGCCGACAACGGGTCGTCTTCTGGAACTCCCAACGATGCGAATATTTTGCCACTGGGACTCCAAATCGTCACATTTATCCTCCAACTTGGCCACCGCTTTAGTGAGATTGTCCACTTTTCCCTGGAGGCTGACGATGTCATCAGTACAGGTGGACAGGGATCGCTCCATCTCGGCAACCGTTACCTTTAGCCCAGTGAAACTCTCCTGCATCGCGGACAGGCTAGTGGCTAGTTCCTTTTTGAAGGCAAGCAGTTCGGACTTGATAGGGGAAAGACTTTCACCAAGAATAGCTTGAAACTCTGTTTTAAGTGTAGTAGCAAAGTCCTCGCGGAGAGCCGAAAGCAGCTCCGCTTTGAGAGCGCCGACATCGCTACTGGTGGCGGCCTGGGCCGCAGCCTCCGACCCAGGACGCGTCAAGGGCTCGTCAGGAGAAGCAAGCCGCAGGTGAGGCCGGATTGAGTTTCCTCCTTTTGTCGGCTTTGGTGGCATTTTAAAGACCGTAATCAAAAAGTGTACTAATTTAAAATGAATTAGATTGCTTGGGGTCGAGCCAGAGAAAAGTGCTCAATAATAATCGAAAAAAGGTCCAACCCTGCAGGAGCTCACCAGAACACTACTCACACCAAGCCGCCATTAGCCGGAAGTCTCACATTTTGCTTTTAAACAAGAGAAAAGCTAAAACCAAGACAATGGTTGCCAGGCTTATCTGGCCAAACAATGGATGGATTTCTGTAAGATACTCAGTATAAATTAACTGTATTTTTAGCTTTAGTGATATTAAAAAGTAATATATAATGCTTATTTGGTATTACCATCAATAGTTAAACTTGATGGAATAATCTCTTGATATTTCAACTACAATATGTCATCAACATTACATGCTAAACTGCATATAATGTTTAAAAACGTTCCTTTGATGGTGCATTAATGCAACTTTTGTTCATGTTTATGTTACCAGGTACAGTATGTTGATTATGGTCTGGTGGAGAACATCCCGGTTGTTCATGTGTACCCCATCCTCCTGTGTGACGATGTACCTCAGCTCTGCATGACCTGCCAGCTTCTTGGCATCAACCCTGTAAGAAAGAGATTGTGTCGGTCTCTCCATCCATCTTTTACCAAAAAAAAAAAGACTCTCTGCTGATGGAATAAATGTTTACTCCTGAAAAGCAGCAGAAGAACATAACCTCCTACACAAAGCCAGTTATAGTTTCTAAAATGACAGCCTAATGACAATGTTTTTCTGGAATACAATAGAATCAAAGTGAAATAATTCTACTTTTCCTGCTCTGTTTCTTCAGGTTGGTGGTAAATGGCATCAAGATGCAGTGGCCTTGATGAGAGAGGTGTTACTAAACCGCAGTGTGGATATGAACATTGTGGTAAAAATGCACAAATGAATCAGTGTATATAAATATATACGTACAATTCTGTTTTACACAGCTGTTAAATTGTTTGTTTATAATATAATTGTTGTTTGCAGAGTAGTATATGATCCCTTGTGTGCATTTGTCTTCATGTGGTAGGAGCTGCCGGCTGATCCAAGGGGACCTCTCACTGTTGAGCTCTTCATAGATGGTATGAGCCTCAGCAGGATCCTGTGCCACTGTGAACATGCCTCCATGGATCTGACCGTGTTGCCAGAAAAGGTCTCTGTGTGTGTTAGTCTCTGTTTTGTTTTTTTTCCACCAAAATTAAGCAATGCCAGGAATTTATTCAGGAGTATGTGTGCTTCTCTGCAGTGCCTCACAGTGATGCCTACTGCCCCCATCCTTGACAACTGGGATATTAACACTGAGGTATTATAATAAGACTAAAGAAATTTGTAAATTTGGCTAATCTCAGCATCAAGGTCATCTTCTCATGTGCCTGTGGGCCACTTTCATTGATATTATTAGACCTATAGTATTACTCAAACTATAAGCTTTTTACAGTTATTAAAACAAGTTATGCTTCAGATCGGTTTCCTGTATTATAGTGTGTGCAAATAGATCCAGTGTTGACGTATATGTAGCATCAGAGTCGCTACTCCACCTAGAGTGCAGATGGGACCATTAATGATGATGTGTTTTCAGGGTTTGAAGGACCCAGAGGAGCTAATGCTGGGGTCCTTTACCTACCCAGAATTGCCACAGGAGGGGCAGCACTTTAAAGTTGTGGTCAAACATATGTGTACCCCCAATGAGGTAGCAGCTCTCTACATTATCTGTTAAAATAAAAGATATATATTCAGTCCTCTTATAATATCAAAAATATATATGATAAACAAAGTGGATAAAAATACTATTGTTAATAACAGATTGTTCTGTTTTGCCTGCAGCTCTTCCTGTGGCCTTTGGAAGGAATGGCTGATGTAGAGGTTAACGGAGAATCTCTAGATGAGGCTTTAACCAGAATCAATAGAAACATTGTCATGCTCCCACGACTCAGCAGCTTCCCTGAGGGTAATGTTTCACTTTGTCCAGACACAGATTTGAAAAGATTTAAGCAAGTAACATCATTGAGATATATCTGAAATGAAGAGAGATGTTAGAAGCACAGATATTTTTTACTTAAGCAGAAGTGGAGATTCATTCACACTGCAAAATGTTTGCCTCCAGTGTTGACTTCTTACATTCCTGTAATATTGACTAAGCAGCGACACCTATTGTTCAGGAGAATACTACAGCGGCTTCCTGTACCTTAATGGTGGTTCATAAATGGAAGTGACTGCATGATGATGTTGCAGAAATGCACAATGTGACCAATGCAGAGGGTATTCTAACCCCTTTAGAAATGTCGCAAATGTTGAAATTACTTGGCACCTAAAATAAGGTCTCTTTATGCATATTATCTAGTTGCTGACCATGACCACAACTTGTGGACATTAACAGCAAAAACACTGTTGCAGCTTATTAGGGCTGTAAATGTTTCATAAATCATATGTTCCCTTTCAGTCGATTCACTCGGTACAACACATAAGTATCAGATATCATGCCCTCGCATGTCCTGGCTGAAGAAACCTTTATTCACACTTTTAAGGCAGATGACGTGTGATGACATGCGTACAGCCCCAACTGCACATATAAACCGCTGACGTCATAGTGATCCCTCATTTCTTACACTCTTCACCTCGCTGAGAACACCTCTGCTGAGTTGGGATAGCTAGCTGCTACTAGTTAGCTCCGTTTTCTGCCAACTTGAACTTGGCTTAACTCCCCCTATTGGTGTTAGCCTCCACCGCGCAGTTGGTGCGTAGGCTGCCCGCGGAGAGCTAATTTTGAGGTTTTTCTGTGCAGCGTTTTTACCAGACATTCACTCTAAGCCATTCAGGCTAGATTTGATCTGAGGAAGAAGCCCTGCGCTACATCATCCCCAGACGTCAGGCGAAGCCCAAACATGCAGCTAGCTCTCACAGGCCACCGCTCGTCTGCTGCGGTGGGTGCTGGTCACCTGCTTAAGTTCTATTCAGGTTGTCAGCCCCAGATGGCATTGCACTTTCCTAACACTGTCTCCCAAGCCACAAGCCCTCTGCACACAAAATGCCTCAGGTTGTAACTCCCTGTTCAGGTGCGTTAAATGTTCAGGTAACCACATCAAGTCTTCTCGCTGTTCTTCCATTGTTGTGCCCCAGGTGCCTCCAACAAAATGTATGAATATACATGTTCCCATGTTGCAATCAATAAAGAGTGTTTATTCTCAAATAATCGCAAATGCTCTGCCTGCAGGCAGAATGAGCCAGGTCAGGCAGGTGATGCATTCCCCTGCTGATGGTGCTGCAGGTCAGCCAGTTGGCTGCTTACTTCCCTCATTGGCATGCTTGTGCCCCCTCTCCATGGGTTCTGCCACCCGTTGCTATGGGTTACCGGTTGCAGTTCCGGGTCAAGCTGCCTCGTTTCCGAAGAGTCATAAACACTACTGTCTGCACCGAGGCAGCAGTGATACTAAGGGAGGAAATAAAGGTGCTATTGCAGAAAAGGGCAATAAGAGTGGTCCTTGCTTTTGTTCCATCCATCCATTCGCATCCGCTTATCCTTTTCAGGGTCGCGGGGGGCACTGGAGCCTATCCCAGCTGTCTTAGGGTGAGAGGCAGGGTACACCCTGGACAGGTCGCCAGTCTGTCGCAGGGCTAACACACATAGACAGACAACCATTCGCACTCACATGCATTCCTACATTCACACCTATGGGCAATTTAGATTTTTCCAATTAACCTATCCCCACAAACTGCATGTCTTTGGACTGTGGGAGGAAGCCAGAGTGCCTGGGGAGAACCCACGCGAACACGGGGAGAACATGCAAACTCCACACAGAAAGACCTCGGCCTGATGGTGGAATTGAACTCAGGACCTTCTTGCTGTGAGGCAACAGTGCTAACCACCGTGCTGTCCTGTTATTTTGTTGTTCTCAAAAAAGGGAGGGCTTCGTCCCATCCTCGACCTACGAGTCTTGAACAAGTATCTACGAATGTACAAGTTTAAGATGCTAACACTCAGACAGCTCTTGAATGCAGTCGGCCTGGGAGATGTGGCAATGCACCTGAACCACAGGCAGTTTCTGACTTTTGCATTCGAGGGCGCAGTCTACAAATATCTGGTACTGCCGTTCGAGCTGTCGCTCGCACCTTTGCGAAATGTGCCGAGGCAGCACTTGCTGAAAGGTCAAACTTGATTTCTAAGGGTCACACAATTCAGAGCACTAGAGGCTTGTATGCTTACAAATGGTGAGCCTTCGAGCAATGGTGCCAGGACCACCACATTCTCCCATTTCAATGCTCTATTATGGATGTTTTGACATTTCTGCAGGAGCTGCTGGATAATGGCCTTTCATTTTCAACATCTCTCCTGATGGCCACAAGGCTGTCCAAATGCTGCCTATTTTCCCAAAGTCATGCCTGCATCTTATAGCTCAATGGAGTTTGACTTGCTGAGCTTCTGCTCCCCTCCTTTTGCATCTGAGGAGCAGCGGAGGATGCATTCTTTGTCCAGCGCGTGTGCCATGTCCATACAATTAGTGCACTCAGATTGTGCATTTATGTGACCAGCTGTTTATCTGCTGCGCTAATCCAGCCAGAGGTAGAGCTCTTGTCTAAACAGAGGCTGTCCCACTGGATTATCTCACTGGCGTACAGCATCAAAGGTCTTGCTTAGCCCCAGGGGGTGAGAGCTCACTCACACCAGGAGGATGGCAACCTCAAGGGCCCTTTTTAAAGGGGTGGCTATAGCTGATATTTGTGCAGCAGCTAGTTGGACGTCACCGCACACTTTTGTGTGGTTTTATCGGTTGGACATTACGGCCCCTTTGGTGGCTCATACTGTCCTTTCTGCTGGGTCTACCACACAGTAAGGTCGTCAGATTCCAGTTCCCATACTTATGCGTTGTACCAAGTGAATCGACTGAAAGGGAACGAACAGTTACTGGGGTGACTCAGGTGGTAGAGCGGGTCACCTCCTCACCGGAAGGTCGGTGGTTCGATCCCAGGATCTACATAGTATCCTTGGGCAAGATACTAACCCCATGTTTGCCACACTGATGGTCAGAGGGCCCGGTGGCGCCAGTGTCCGGCAGCCTTACCTCTGTCAGTGCGCCCCAGGGCAGCTGTGGCTACAATGTAGCTTGCCATCACCAGTGTGTGAATGGGTGAATGACTGAATGTAGTGTAAAGCGCTTTGGGGTCCTTAGGGACTAAGTAAAGCGCTATACAAATGCAGGCCATTTACCATTTATGTCTATAACTTCTGTTCCCCGAAGGAGAGGAACGAGGTACAACAAGTTGGCCCCACTGAGCAGCTTGGCTCTGTGAAGTGCGGCTATCGAACTGAGGGATGACTGTGATGACAGCAGTTTATATGTGCTGTGTGCATCACACATTATCTGCCTTAAAGGCGTGAATAAAGGTTTCTTCAGCCAGGATATCCCATACTTATGTGTTGTACCCCGTTCCTGTCCTTCAGGGAACAGAAGCTATAGACATAACTGTTCGATTTGTCTTTCATCACTTTGTGGACAGAAGGCAACAGTGATGGATACACCAGGAGGATGTGTTATGGTTTCCTTCATTTAGATTCAGATCTATTAGAATTTTCAAGATGTGCGGTCACAGGATGAGTTAGTAAAGTACCTATTTTGAAAATGTAAGATTGTAAGAAGAGAGATTTGTCTAAAAATGTAGGGAGTAAAAGTAAAATTCTGCAGCTGATGTACAAACAGTGGTTGTACTTTGATTTCATCTGGAAATATACATTAAGCATTTCATCAAATGTTAAAGTTCATTGTTTCAGTGACATGCTTGATTTTGCCCTCTTCCTCCTCTGTTATTCATGCATCTGTTCGCACACTGAAGATTGCTTAAACCAAAGAATACATAGGAAACATCTGTTGTGAACTGTTATCTTTTCAAAATTGTGTCACCGTTGCTTTCACTGGATGACAAGAAATCACCAAGTCACAGGAGATTGTATGCAAGAGTCACTAAGTTGGACCCTCCCAACACTCTGTGGTTTCCAGGTGGTCCATGTCTGGCTGAATACAGTGATGGAAAGTACTATCGAGCCAAGCTGGTGAATTTCATCAGTGTGGAACCTGTCATGCTCCTCGTACATCATGTCGATTTTGGCTCTGATGACACTCTGCCCACCAGCAAGTATGAACCGTAGCATCCTGCTAGCACACTTCCTCTGAAAGCTATGAATTTATGTACAAACACTTTTACAGATCAAGGGTTGAAAAACTTTATGGGCATTAAATTTGTGTCTATTAGTAGAGAAAAGATGTGGAGAAGTCAGAGGTTGTCTAGAATGTTTGGGATACATCTTCTGGTGACAATGCTGACACAATCTTTTTAAATGCATTTGAACACCTCAGTCGTGTATGATTTTTGGCCAACTGGTTCAGTATTAACTAAAACATTTCAAACCTTTTTTTTATAACATTTGGTTTGACGAGCCCTTGAAGCCAGCAATATGATTTGTGGTTAGTGAGGTTACTTCAGGGTTACACTGGGTTTTCAGTATTATATAGGTGGTTCACTTACTTGGTAAATCATCATGGTAACTGTAAAATCGGCAAGTAGAGTTTTGATCATATGCTGCCATTGGTTTCTGTTTTCTGTGAAAACGCTCGCAGCTAGTTTGAGAAACTCTGGGGTGACTTAATCCAGTTGATAACCACCGTCATGTGACTGCTTAGCCTGACTGCTGATGTTGGTGTAAGTGAAGCCAGATAAGAAAAAGATATCCTGGCTTTTAATGTAGGCTCCAGCTCTTAAGCTGCTGTTTGTTTAACTTTGAATTTCTTTGAGACCCACCCAGAATGAGGTTTATCTACAGATAAACAGATGATGTGGACATGCGGATGTGTTGAGTGGTGTTATCCTAATCTGTTGCTTCCTGGCAGGCTGCGCCAAATGCCAGCTGAGCTGATGGAGTTTCCATGCAGGGCACTGAAGGTAAAAGTTGCTGGCTTCAAAGCTCCAAGTGTCACAAGGGAGGAAAATATGCTTCCCTACAGCCCCAAATGGAGCATGAAGGCCGCGATGGAAATGATAGACATCCTACACAAAAACATCACAGCCTCTGTTGTGGTATGAAACACACACAACATAACTGTTCTTAAAACTAAACAACTACAGTCAAAAGTTGTATGTTTGATTTATTAAACAAATGTCATTAGAAACATACCATGATGGGTTTTTGGAAACTGTACTAAACTAGCTGTGTTATTTTTAACTGTGAGCTCTCAGATAACACAACAAACATGATAAATGTCCTTTCTAAAAATGTTTTCTCAGCAGATGGAAACCAGCTTTCTTTAAGTCAGTTTTTTCTAGCAGTCCTATTTAGTGCTAGAATCACAGCCATCACAGCCCACTTTTTATTCTGTGTGGCACTTCAGATTTTCTTCTAAATATAACCGTTATGAAAAATTAGTACATTTGCTGTTTACCTTCAGATTTATAAACTATCTTTTCATAGACATACTTTTCATACAGAAGAAAACTAAAATATGGTGATTATAGTTATTCTCTGCCAAGCTCTGGAGTTATGTAACAAAACAGGTTAATGATTCAAAGACAAAGAGGCAGTGAAAATACGGCCTTTGTCTTCAATGACATCTGCTCCAGTTACATATGTTCTGAATGCACAAAGCCTCACAATTCAAAAAGTGAAAACTATTTCGTTTCCCATTGTAGAATAGGGCTAGTTCCATCATGTTTATATGATGCCGAATATGTTGAAGGTTTCCAGCATCTTAATGAATCTTTACCATAAATTTAGACTTAAGAGATCCACCTAGGGGTACTGCCAGTGTGTAACTAATAAATAATAAATGTGTCTATAAACAAGACTATCTAATAAATTCAAATTAGGCAGAACAAGTGCTGTGTTGCACTCTTTATACTGACAAATCTTTGGTCTTACAGCCTGAGAATTTGTTTTGTTTTTGCTTCCAGTCACTGCCTTCATGGTGTCCTCCTCTGTTTAGGCTCGGGAATCAGAGCTCACAGTGCTGCTGTACACTGAAGATGGAGAGTTGGTCCATCTGCCTCTGGTGAAACAAGGACTAGCTGAACTTGAGTAAAATGGAAAGACACCCTCCATCCACCAAAGACTGTTCATGTAAGTTTTTAGCATTTAATTTTAAGCATGAACATTTCTTTAGACAGAATACTTTCTGAAAAGTCTGCATCTGTATGATTCGAGTTGTCCACAGTAATCCTCACCTCTACCAAAGAGAGTGATTGGCATCCAGTTCCACGGGATACAGTTAAACACAGATCACATTAGCCGTGTGGCTGACGAAACACTGCTTTTTAAATGTGTTGTGGAGATTGGCTTTACAGCCACAACAAAATATTGAATCACAAACTGGATCAGTTTCTAAATGTTGCAAAGAAATAAAATTAACCAGCAGAATCTTTTAAATTTGTATATTTAAGTAGTTAATAGTAGTCTACTGTTAATACATTTAACAGGAAGCTAATAATAAATGTATCATCTTTTTCAGACTTACGACTGAGTTCAAGATTTGTCATCATCTGGTGTTCTATTTCTGTTCTTAGTTTTTAAATAGTATCGAAGCGTTGTAATACTACTTACTTTCAGATTGTTCCTGCACAGCAGATTTAAGTTTGTTAGTTTTGTTTTGTTTTGAAGCTGTGTTTATTTTTGTTTGATTTATATGAGGCCTTACTGTATGTAGCCACAAATTAAAATATTTATGTTCACTCACCTCTGCAGTGTGTTTTTACTAAGGTGCAATGAAGATGACTGTGTGATACAGTCTCTACAAAAACACTCAAAAGATTCAAGAAATTTACAACAAAAAAAAATGTACAGCCAGCTAGGGAAATATGTATGTAATATTTTTGCAAATAAAAATAGTTGCAAACACTTAAAACTACAAATGTTTATGCACAGCAGACAAAAGCAGCTCATCCTGCGTCTGAACTGCATTTTCACGTCTTCACTGAATACAGAAACGATATGAGTCAATCTATTTGTTATCCTGATTTGTGCTAAACTATTAAGACGTTTGGTGGTTTGGATATTAAGCATGAATACTCTGTGACAAACAGATGCTGCAAAACATAATTAGGATACCAGGAACAAACTGAAGTCAAAACATTGTTGGACTCGCTGAATTATTAGAAAGTATCCCTGGTTTTCCTGGAAACAAAGGTCCTGCTAAGAATCATTGTGAGTCTAAGACTTTGAGGTGTGTTGTGTTGCGTCTTCTCTATAACATTAAGTCTACTCAGTATGTTAAACCACCATTAGTTGGTCTGTTTTCAGATTTACACCCATGGGTTGTGCTTGTTGAGCCTGTGCCGCTGACAGTTGTGCTTTAGTGGGTGGGCATAAAACCACTGGCACAATAGTATTTCACATCACGCTAATCGCTACATATAGACAGACTTTTTTTGTTTGTTTGTTTGTTTTTAAGGTGATTTGTGAATCTCAGAAGCAAGGAGTGTCAAGTCAAGAATATCAAAGCAATTTGGACATTTTATTTTAATGATGTAACATAATCAATAGTGCAAAGCTCACCTGTATCTGTTATCACATGTGAAGAAAATAAATAAAGACAAAAGCACCAAATTCTCGTCACAGTTTGAACAATAGCTGCAATAATAAAAATAGGTCAAGTTTCACAGTCACTGAGAATGAGCATGTTTCTACACCTTGGTATCCAGGATGACGTTTCCATCTTTGTCTTTGATCCTGAGCCGCCCGGTGGGGTAGCTGGTTTCTTGCCTTCCGTCTGCGTAGACAGTCTTCACCGTGCCGTCTGGATACTCTCGCCTCTTGTACTCTGGTGTGTGGATCTCCTTCTGGCCTGTGTTGAAAAGGATCTCTTTGGTGCCATCCCTGAGAGAAACGCCATGTATACATGCCCAGTTAGTCTTGACTGGTGGTAATACTCCCATTTCTTTAACAATTAGGTAGTTGTTTGATCTATTAACACATAACAAGGGGTGTTACAATTTTCAGTCTACTTATCATTACTCTTTTATGAAGTATTTGCTATTTCCTCCTCCAACATTCACAATATCTGACTTTGCCATATGTTGGTAAAATGAGTCATTTTCTGCGGGCTGCTTTTTCTTTTTTCCTTGTTATTTTAAACATAACACTCATGGGGCCCAGTGTAGGAAAGGAAAGAGAAGTCCTGCAAAAATAAAGTTGCGAGTTCATGTCCAATAAAGGTAATCATGCAAAAAAAAAAAAAACATTTTTGTTATGAAGGTAGTGTAAGGGAAATTGATTAAAGGTAAATGTAAGGTCAACTTACGAGTTAACCTGAATGATGGTCCCATCTGTCAGTACGCTCTCCTCCCTGCCATCAGGAAAAAGGCTCTTTATCGTCTGGTCTGGGAAGGTGATTTCTTTACGGCCGTCGGGAAAATGCTTTTCTGGAGCAGGAATAAAAATCAATGATGAATATGAATTGGTACACATGTCCACAAGACAAGTGTGAGAAAGGAAATTCATTTACTGGTGGACTTTTAAATACGGTTGTGTTTAAATAATTACATTTTATGCTTCTTCTTACAGTACACACTGCATGTTTTCCTGTAAATTTATAGACCAATTAATGAAGATAATCATTCTTTAATATTTATATTAAAGAGCTGTAATGATGAATTATTCGAAAATGGCCTTGTATATTAATTGTAGTACTTAAGCGCTGTACTTGATCTGATTTCTGACACAGGACTTGTTTATCACTCCTGTTATATCCTTTTAGAATTCCTCTGCAGCTCAGATCAGATGGGAATATTAGCTCACTAATGCCAAAAGCCCAGCAGCTTTTGTCTCGTGGTAATTTCACTGCTTCATCATCTGCTCTCACCTGTCTGATTGTTGGCAAAGTGCAAAACCTCCATGCCATCTGGGTAGGTGATGTGTGTCGTCTGGGTCTCAGCATAGTAGTACACCTGAGCACAAAGGGCAGCACTGTTAGTTATCAACAGGTAAGATAAAGAAGAGAACCATGCAAAGTCACACAGTATATATTGCTTTCACATCCTTCACAAACATTTAGTTGTAAAAATTTAATTCGATTTTTCATCCTTTAATGAACTGAACAGGAAAAGAACACGGACGGTCCACATTCCTCCTCACTTTTAAAATACAAACAAGCCCTAAAAATGTTTTTCTTTAGTTATGTCAGCATCCTATGAATGATCTCAGAATGTATCGAAAACTGAACAGATCTATTTTCTTTAATGTTACTTGTTTGACCTTGGAAGGATTCTCATCTGTGTTAAACTCACTCTTACATTCAGCAGTGTAGCTCTTAGTCCCGGTTCTGTGATTGGGGAAGGCTAATGGATTCGAAAGGCTGTGAAAGGCCTTCCCGGTCTGTCTGCCTGCATCGTCTTGCTTCTCCTGTTCTCGTTTGTTTCTAAATACATTTTGAATCTGTCAGATGTTTCATATCTTCATGTTGCTTCCCTCTGAACAGCTGTTCTCATCAATAGATCAGAATGAGATAAGTCTACCAGACAACCCCCCCTTATGGCAGTGCTGTATGCTTGACAAAGCTACCCCTCCCCTCCTTCCTTACATCCTGCCTTTTAAGCAGGAGGGAAAAGTCCAGCGTTTCTCCTCACACACAGCAGGTGTCCAGGAGACCGGAGTACTTGTATTCACTGAAAATATGAGTTTCAAGTGTCTCACCACTCTCTGGTCGGCTGTGACTTGTTTAGTATCTCCATTGAAGAAGGTGACCTTGACTGTGAGTCCATCTGCTGAAACCTCCTTCCTGGTCCCGTTGGGGTAAACTATAAGACGATCACCGCTCACCAAAACCTTCTCTACCTGCAAACATCAGGAGAGCCCTATCAACAGCCTCTACTAAACATCAACAATAAAAGCCAACACAAACAGCTTCATATGTAGCTGACAGGAAGGTTGAGGTTATTCTCCAGATTTTCAGATACAGTGACTCAGTTGCTCGCACTTAGTACTCAGTAGTGCAACCTTCCTGTTTAAATAACTCACTGTTGAAAACCGGGCCAAACTCAGCTGTCTGTAACTGGTGTTATCGCCATCACAAAGAGGAGGCACTTCTTTAGTAATCAAACTAGATATTCAGCACATCTCTTATCTGGTGGCTCATGTTAATATTTTATATCTGGGTGATGCACATCTCATTTCTCACCTTGCCATCAGGATGTGTGATAACCTCCTTGGTTGATTCGGTGTCTTCAGCCTTACTTAGCTCAAGTTCATTTGGCGGAGAATCGGTTTTCTGCAGTACGAAGATTTTAAACATGAGTTGTCTGTGACAGCAGCACGTACAGACAGGCTTGTTTTGTTTTGGATCTTTTAAACAAGACTAATTTTTTTATCCCTGATGTAGAATCAGACTAATAAACCTTTGACCTTTCAAAATGCATCTTAAATTTGTGCCATAAATTCTTCTATCTGGATGCCAGTAGGTGTTTTGCATCATTTTTAGGAAACACTGCAGTGTTTGTATGACACGGATGATGCCTCTTACTGGAGGGCAGATGTGTAACTGTTCTTGGTTTGGTGTTTTTTCCTGGCTGCTGGCAGGTGCTGTCCTCTCCTCAGTCTTCCTGCTGGGTACGGAGGTGGAAGAGGAGCCTGGCCCTGCTGGCTTCCTCAGGCTGCTCTTTATTCCTGCAGAGAATAAGAAATATGGACAGTAAAGACGACCATTCGCACAGGACAGGTAGTTTTAATGTGTTTATGAGACTCATTAATGATGCTCATTGACAGAAACTAAAAATTTCTAAACTTTTGCTATGAGCCAATCGCTGGCTTTTTTGGACGATTGAAATCTGCAAACTTAGCTATTTACAAACCCAGCAGACAGAAACATCAATGATTTGGAGTACCGTCTGTGTCCATCTGGCAAATTTAGGTCTAATCACTTTATTAATATTGTTCTAGTCTCAACTTGGGACAGACATAATATACACATGCCAAATACCTCATTATGTCTACCAGCTACCATGTGCACTGGGTTTTTAATAGGGATTTTATGCCTGCTCTGGCTGAAATTGACATTATAAAAGCTAAAAGTGTTAACCACACTACTTAGGCTGAGCTGAAAGTTGACAAAAAGGTGAGTTTTGTATGTTTTGGCTCAAAGTTGCTAAAAAATGAAGTATTGCCAAACAAGCCAGACAACAACTTCAGCTTTCCAAGTTCTTCTTGAAATGGCTTTGGGGACTTATTTGGACAGTTATTTTAAAAGAAAAAAAAGAAAGAAAAGAACTTCAGTAGCCACCAGAACACAAAAGAACATTTTTCTTTAACTGACAACATACAGCTTATAGCAGTGTTAAAGTGAAACCTCTGGGACAGAGTAATGGTGGAAGTGTGAAGAAAGAGGCAGCAGCAAAGCTGCTGTGTGTCAGGTTTGCAGAAAGAATGCCTGCTCAAAATCAGTTTTCAATGTTAAAACAAAGCATCTGGTTTTATGGAGTTACATGTCAGCAAGAACCTTTTATTCTAACATCCATGTGTCACGAAGGATTTAGGCTGACTGGAAACTCTCGTCTGTACCTGCAGCACCCTGACTGCCGTCTCTGGAGTTCCCTCTAGTGGCTGCAGCAGAGCCGACATGTGGAGGGCTGCTGTCACTCCCTCTGGAGTCGATAGGACTCTGGAAACAAAGTGTGATTTTGCAGTTACTCAAGCAATGTCGAAATATGAGTAGAATAATTAGAGTTCCTGAACAGCTACTGGTCTGAAGACTGTCAAAGCACTGATGATCGTGAAACACAAAATTAAGTGTTATGGTACTATAACTTCTCCCATGTTTTCCTCTGCGTGTTGATATAAGGTGTTTATTTCAGGTTTGAACCCATGATTATACATTTTAGATAACAGACTATAAAATGAGCTTACAGCAAACTTAACTCCTTTGGTCACATATGGCGTATTGTTCTCAAACATTGTGGGACTTTCCTTCTCAGCGGTGACAGGGTTTTTCTTCCAGGCACTCAGGCGGAGCTTCTCCAGCACATGGACCTTCAATTCAAAGACAAACAGGACGAAGCAGGTTTCAGTTTTCATCCCGGGAAGATATTTAGACCCGTTTTTACGGCCCAAAGATGCATTTCAAAGCTTCGCGTGTGTAAACAGAGCAAACGTTAGGGAGGCCAGGCACCTCGTCACGCAGTGAGCTGTTCTCTTGTCTGAGGGAGTCGATCTGTTGACGCAGGCGGCTTTGTGTGGAGCCCCAACGACTCTCCCTTCTCTTCAGCTCCTCCTGCAGGGAGCTCAGCTGCTGTTTCAACTCCTGATGTGAGAGGCAAAGGGAAGAATAAAGGCAGACACGTGAATATCTTATTCTTGAGAGCTTTTTTTTTTCCATTAAATTTGTTTTAAATTGAGGTTTTTGTGAATATGTGACACAAACACAATAATTAATCGCAAAAACCTTATTTTTTTAGCATTAATAACTTCATTAAACAACAAGATTTGACATCCTTTATATGTATACATTATGTTTGAATCAAATTGGTCCACGGTCATGTTTCAATTCCTCTTGTATTGCTTATTTGCACATCGAGCAGATAAGCATGTGGTTATTTTGCGCATCATGTCCACGGTCACCTGGATCTCTTCTCGTTCCTTCTTATCAGGGATGGCTCTGGCTGCTGATACGTGCTTCTCAAACAGTTTGCGCTCCTTCTGCAGCTTCCTCGTCTCCTCTTTCTTGTACTCCTCAAACTTGGCCATTTCCTCTGCTCTCATCTGCTCAAACTCCAAATGCTCTTTCCTACAAAGCAAACAGCAAAGTACAAACATGCATTACACAAGAAAGGAGAAGAATAATACACTTTATGAAAATATTTCTCCCAAAAGAAAACAGAGAGCTGGCTTTAACACTGAAGAGGTTACTTCCAAATACCAGATGCAGTGTCTTTATATTTTTATTAAGTTTTTACACTTGCATACAATCCTTACTGAACTGCTTATGCAAAGAAGAACACATCACCTGAGAGTTTCCTGTTTTTTCTCATTCTCCTGTCTGAGTTTGGTGAGTGCAGCATTCTCCTTCCTAAATCTCTCAATCTCAATCTCCAGCTCAGCAAGTCTCTCCCTGAGCTGTATCGACTGGATCTGCTGGCCTGAGGGCAACAACATGCATACACAACTGATTAATAATAAAACCACACATAGAGGAATGTGTGGTTTTTAACTGGCTCCACTATCAATTTTTCATTTAATGAACACATAAAATCATGTAGCTGCAGGGTTATAACACAAAATCAAAGTTGCTGATATTTTGTACTGTAATAAGTTTATTAACATTCAATCAACATTAATTCTACTAACGCAATAATAATCAAAGCATGTGTTTGTCTAACCTGTGTCCTCCTCTGGCTTTTTGGACTCCACAGAAGCAGCTGGAGGAAGAGGGACTGGTGCATTCTGGGCTTTTGGCTTCAGGGAGGGGAATAACTTTGTCATGAGCTGGGAGGCAGGAGGATGATCAGGCTCCAGACTGACTGAACCGATACTTGTGGCCTTCCCCAGCTCCACACCTTTGCTCACAGCCACCTTCCTCAACAAAGTCTTCTCTGGGGGAGACATTTCTCTGGCTGTCGGATTGGTAATCGGACTGAGCTCTTCGCTTTCATCGGCCGTGCTGATGGCCGTGTCCTCCAGGTCGTTCCACGTGTCGTCATCATCAAACACGACTCTCCCCTGCTCGCCGTCTTTGCCCTCAATCAGAGTGGAGTCCTCGTTATTGCTGTGGGCACTCTCACTCTCCACATCATCCTCTTGAGCCACATCTGAAGATGAGTCTCTGAAACTATCCTCATCTTCATACGGCCGCTTGTCATATGGTGGAATAATAGGAACAGGGAAGCAGAGGGAACTTTTAACCACTTTATCATCTCCACATTCAGAGCGGCTGCAGGCTGTCGTGTCAGAGATGTCGTGTTTGTCCTCTCTCTCACCATCCTGTGTCTCCTTAATGCTCTCTTTGTTTTCTAGTGTATCATTTCTTGTCTTTACAAATGCTTCTGTGTTCACAGAGTTGCTTTCACATGCTAAGCCACCTCTGTTCCCAACACTATTGCACCTCTGAAATGCACCTTTAGGAGGTGATTTAATGGGAGTTGAAGAGAGGCGTCGCTGGTGGAGCCCCTTCACAGTCTGCAGCTGCTGTTGTCGATCCATCTGAAGAACCTGCAAGCAATGAGCAGAGTATTAGGTATCTCACATTTCTCACACAGTGAGATGGATGGATGGGTGTTTTTTGGGGAGATATGGGGCTATGTCTACATAACACACAACCAACAGTAAAGTCCTGGAGAAAGGCAGCTCAATCTGGTCATTTCTTTAGAAATGCAATAATATATTTTGACCACTTGAGGGCAGCAAAAACACTGAATCCCAACAACCCGAAACAACCCAAACAAGGAGACAGAGATACTATCAACACAAAAAACTGTGTGGCAAAAAATTGTAACACAAGGCATCCAAACATTCCAGCATTTGAAGTGTTGAATTACAGCGTGATAAGTTGGTGAGTTAAATAGAGCACCTTCATGACAAAGGAGGAGTTAGATGAGAAGGACAGCTCTTCAGCCGCTTGCTCCAGCAGCTCAAACTCTCCCAGCTCCATGCTCTCCAGCTGCTGGTCGCACTCCCATCGCTGGAGCCTATTCTGGAACGACAACTCGAAGGAATCCTGTATAACTGGGTCTGCTCCTTTAGACCCCCCTCCTGCTTCTGCCAATTCCACTTTCGAACCACAGCTTTTTCCATTTTTAGCCGTCCCTGCCTGTCCTAACTTCCCACCCTGTTTGGTTGTAGGACATGGCTCAATGTTGAGACAAGGGGCTTTCACGGCCTGAACCGAGAGAACTTTCCCCAGCTGATGTCTGGCTGGTCTGCCACCTGGTTCAATTTGGACAGACTCTGGCTCTACTGTGTTCTGTCTCTGATGACTACCTAAAACCTTTGTCCGTGCTACTTGACTCTCTGCTCTCTTATCGTCAGGTGGTGAACTGAGTCCCTTCAACCGGTTCTCCTTGTTGAGTGTAGCAGTTTTACGTTGGACAGGAAGCCGTGGGGCACTGTTTGCAGCTCCTTTCTGGATATATGCAGGCTCCGAGTTGCTGCGAGAGATTACTCTGGCTTGAGGTGGTAGTGACCTGGAGTCCTTCTTTACATCCATTTTTTGGAACACAGCTTTACGATTATTTGTAAATCTCAAAAGGCCCTCTCCTCGCTTCAAGAAGGTTCTCTTAGGAGGGGCTAGCACAGCGTTGACTCCATCTTGAGTCTGTTCAAGGAATAGGACAAGATTTAAATTTTTAGAGTTTTTCCAGTTAAAATATTTTAATGCAAAATACAGACAAGCTCCATTCGTGAAGACATTATATTGCTATATCAGCTTGTCACTTTTCAGTATGCAATACTCAAATTAATGGTTCATTATTGATACTTTTCAGCACTCGTGACACATCCTCTGACCTGGGCATACTTTAGCCTCTGCTCCTCCAGCTTCAGCTGCTCCTCCAGCAGCTCTTCAAATGTCTGCTTTTGACCCCCAATCCCCGGCCTTATGGGTTTGGAGAGGAGGCAAACAGATACAACCACACTCACACTGAGCTGTCAAAAGACAGTATGATTTATATACTACATAAATACATGACTATTTACCTGTCGTGAAAGACTTTATCTTCTGTTCTGTCATCATCTTCAGTCCCTGCCACAGCATTATGTTTCATTAATGTGTCATCTTGCTCAGAAAAATGCCTGACATTGACACTGTGCTCCTCCTCATCTTCTCTGGAGATCAGTGAGCCTAAAAAACAACAACAAAGCGATTAACCACTGAAAATACGTGAACCGTGTGATGAAAGTCAGGCCAAAAGTGCACTGGCTGTTCTAGAAAACACGAATACCAAAAAACTGTGCAAGAGTCTTACACTAAACCAGGGATGTCATACTTGTTTTACATTGTAGGAGACATACAGTCCACTTTGATCTTAATTGGACCAGAAGAGTGAAACTATAAGATAAATGTGTAAAATTATAGAAAATGTTTTGGATATGTATAGCCCAGACTGTCCTGACTGCTGGACAGTCTGACTGCTGGACAGTCACTGGACAGACTGCTGTGCAGTGGGCCAGTTTAGAGTCTTTGGCAGGTCGATTCTGGCCCCGGGCCTTAAATTTGAAACCTACATTTAAAATATTAAAAATATCTTACCCTCTTCCTCATCATCACCCTCCTCAAGTGCTCGACTTTTGGGTAGCTGCTCGTGTCTGACAGCTACTGAAAGTTGCTGTTCTGGTTGACGGCCAATTGTAGAGCCTTGTGGGACTCCACCATGGTTTATGTCAGGGCTGTATGAGCGCTGTGTGTGATGTGACCTGTGGAGCGTGTCCTCAACCCACTCTGCTCCGGACATTTCTGAGCTCTCTGTAAAATGGGTTATCGTCACTTCAGTTTATGAAGCAGGACAAATACATGCACACCACATTCACCCAGAACTCAAAATGATCCTATTTCCAGTTGTTCATGTAATTTCATTCCCTGACCTCCTGTGCAGTGCTGGGGTCCATTCAGAGTTCCCAGTAGCTTCTGCTGCTCTTCCTGGAGATAAAGCAGCTCCTCCAGCTGATGAGCTTTCAGCTGCTCCTGCATGTGCTGCTGCCATTTCTTTAACTGCACACAAATATTACATTAAATTCTAATCAGGTATGTAGTTTAGCTTCCACTATGTTTTAGCTACGGTTTAAGCTACATTTAACCTAGATGTTTCTGAGTACCACTAGTTTCAGCTAAGTGTCAACCCACATGCGCTGCACATACTGCCAATTGACATATAGTCTAAGTGTTTAATTGCATCCGTGTCCCAGCCAACATAATTGCCTTAGGGAAAAATACTATTAATAGCAGAGAAACTTACAGGAGTATGTGTGATGGAGGTGCATTAAGTATACAGGAAGCAGTGATGTAATCAACACTGGTCCACACAGGGCCCAAAATGTGCATATATTAGGGAATCTGTGGCATTATAGTGTCCTAATGTATAGTCCAGACGCTTTTCTTTCTAAGCTCCTTAGACCACGATGACATGGATGACTGACAGCCTTCACAGACATTAGTAATAAATGTGTTACAGGCTCATTTTCGTTTGCTTTGTAAGTCTGTCTCACCCACGTCTCTTTAAACCAGTAAAACTAAAGATCCTTCTAGTATCTGTGTAACTTATGTTAGGTATTGAAAGTCCATCTGCTCAGATGCAGGGCAGTAGTGGTACTCACATATGCCAAATACATCTTCAGTCAGGGTTTCACAAAGAATTTATTTTCTACTTTTAACAACTTGATTGTCTCAAGTTACAGGAGAGGACAGCTTCTGAAAAGCAAAAGTACCGAAAAGTACCTGTTCAAGCTTCATCATAAGGGGCAGATCCTGTGATTTGCTTGCCATCTCGTCTAAAGTGTCCAGCTGTCCATCTGCAATTCTCGTCGGAACACAGTTTAGACCGTTCTCCGGCCTGTTGGACTCCGCCATCTCTCCTCCTGCTGCCCGTCTAAATGCATCTACGCCGAGGCAGCTGCTGTCTGTTGAAGCGGGCAAAGGGGCAAAGTCGGAAGCGAAGGAATCGTCTGGCAACATGGGCGAAGATCCCACGGCAGAGGTGTGCCGCAAGGGGCCAGCCAAATCCGGGGAGGGATTGAGGATCACTCCGGCTCTGGTGCTACTTGGCATCCACCGGGCCAAGAACTCTGCCTGGGAGTACTGAAGGCCAGCTGGAGATGACATGATGGCCGCGATGTCGCAGGCAGTATAGTCTAATCCGGGATCTAAGAAAAAGATTATGGTGACAGGTTAAGTGTTAATCACGCCATGAATAAACACCGTCCAACACGCTAAAGCTGACGGCCATGGTACAAAAAAAACTATATATAGAGATGTTATATATAGAAAAGAGAATGGTTTCGTTCTGGTTGCTACATAGAAGCCGTATAGTTAGTTACAGATATTTGGTTACGAACCGTAATCTTAACACTGTCTATTAAAAAACATACAGCAGAGTGGTGGCATTTATGACATGTGGCTCACGTGGCATGTGGAAGTGCTCTTTTCATTTTTGTCAAATGTCGCTTTATTTAAAAGGCTTGGCTTCCTCGTCGACACTCCCGTTATTAGCAGGCTGCGTTTTATTTATTTCATAAAAACCTAACCTAAACCTACACCATAGCGACGACACTGCAACAATAACAGACATCGCAAAACACATCGACATTACCTGTGACTCAGGAGAAAAGCAGGTTTACTGTGATGAAAGTGGGTGTTATACAAAGGTAACAAACAGAAAATTCGAAGCCTGCCGCCATATCAAAACAAAGCCCGCGAGACCAAAAACATAATGATGAAGTTGTTGTTGCATTGTGGGTAACGTAGTCGTACATCGCGCTTATACTAACTGTATTTAAAATGTATTTTTATTTCATATAATACATATACATATATAAACAAAACATACTTTTTTAAACTAAAAAGCAACTTCTGTATACATGTAAAAAAAAAATTTAACGGAGCCGGTTTACGGAAGTTCTCGGAACCAGTTTATATAATATCCGGTTCAAAGTTAAATATAAATTTCACAATAACGGTCATCAAGCAAATTGAATTTGGCGTTTGTTGAGTTTATTTTTTTAACATTGCTATATATTTACTATTTATCAGTATTTAATTTTAAAACATTATTAAATATTATTTCTTTTCCCATCATAATACTATTTTGCTAAATAACTCAGACCATGACTTTTATACTGACGTTTGCAGAGCGGATGTGTTATCCGAGAGCTGCGATTGGTCTATACAAAATATAGCTCTTCTCTTCGAGTTCTAGTAACTGAAACAGAACTAAATGTGTTGATAAAATGGAAAACGTGTTATGTAATGTCCACGGTAAGTGGTAATGAGTCAATAGGTATTAGTTATGTGTTATAAAATGCTGAACTGGATCTTGTGTTTGGTTTAAAAAGTTATATTTGTGTTTTTATCCTCAGTAAAAAAAAAAAAAAGTTTGCTATACACAATAAGGCAGTTTAATCTATAGTTTAAGCTTCGGTTTCCGCACTTCAAGTTTTTACGTGTTTTTAAAAAGAGACCTTTTTGTCACAGGCGGCGTGTGTATGTTAAAAACTGGAGTAAAAGATGGACCAAATAAAGGCAAGAGCTTCTACGTCTGCGTTGACAGGCAAGGCTGTGATTTCAGTCAGCAAACCAGGTATTCCCATGGGGACAATAGGCCACTGTATTTACAGACCTGAACCATTCGTTTGAACCAAATAATAATCTCATAACTATTCCTCGGCTATATCCTTACATGGATTTTGTTTCAGTAGCCAGGTTTACTGTACTTTCTTCAAACATCTGAGGTTAAAAGTGTTGGTTATTCAGTGACATAGTTAAATTTATTGATAAATAAATGTGTGCGCTGCACAAATATTTGTTTTATTGATGTGAATTTTCGTGTCTCCAGCATTTCACCTTCACACTGCCTCCATCATGAAGATTCAATGGTGGAACTCCAGGCTCTCAACTACAGTCAGCAACAGCAGGGCTATAGGTGTGTGTGTGTGTGTGTGTGCCAAATCTGAAATTGTGTGCTTATATACAGCTTATATGACTAGGTAGGTTGGTTAGACTCCATCTTTAACTGCAAATTCCTTCTCATTTTCCAGGTTGTTCTACCGATGTGTTGCAGGTAAAACAGCAGGCCAGAGGTGGTGTGGAAATGTACCCTGGACTGCAGTAAGTGCTGTCACAGATTTCTCAACATGCACTTTTTCATATCCATACAGTATCTGTATCACCAACGGTGTTTGGAATTTTTTTTGCATCAAGACAGTTATTATACACTAATTTTCAAGTTCTTGTCATAAACTAAGTGTTAACAAAATCAAAAACATGCATTTCACTAGGAGTTATATGATTCCTGTGTACAGTTGTGGCCAAAAGTTTTGAGAATTACATAAATATTGGAAATTGGAAAAGTTGCTGCTTAAGTTTTTATAATAGCAATTTGCATATACTCCAGAATGTTATGAATAGTGATCAGATGAATTGCATAGTCCTTCTTTGCCATGAACATGAACTTAATCCCAAAAAACCTTTCCGCTGCATTTCATTGCTGTCATTAAAGGACCTTCTGAGATCATTTCAGTAATTGTCTTGTTAACTCAGGTGAAAATGTTGACGAGCACAAGACTGGAGATTATTATGTCACGCTGATTGGGTTAGAATGGCAGACTTGACATGTTAAAAGGAGGATGATGCTTGAAATCATTGGTCTGCCATTGTTAACCATGGTGACCTGCAAAGAAACCCAAGCCATCATTGCGTTGCATAAAAATGGCTTCACAGGCAAGGATATTGTGGCTACTAAGATTGCACCTAAATCAACAATTTATAGGATCATCAAGAACTTCAAGGAAAGAGGTTCAATTCTTGTTAAGAAGGCTTCAGGCCGTCCAAGAAAGTCCAGCAAGTGCCAGGATCGTCTCCTAAGGAGGATCGAGCTGCGGGATCGGAGTGCCACCAGTGCAGAGCTTTCTCAGGAATGGCAGCAGGCAGGTGTGAGCGCATCTGCACGCACAGTGAGGCGAAGACTTTTGGAAGATGGCCTGGTGTCAAGAAGGGCAGCAAAGAAGCCACTTCTCTCCAAAAAAAAAAACATCAGGGACAGACTGATCTTCTGCAGAAAGTATGGTGAATGGACTGCTGAGGACTGGGGGAGAGTCATATTGTCTGATGAAGCCGGTTACCGATTGTTTGGGGCATCTGGAAAGGGGCTTGTTCGGAGAAGAAAAGGTGAGCGCTACCATCAGTCCTGTGTCATGCCAACAGTAAAGCATCCTGAGACCGTTCATGTGTGGGGTTGCTTCTCATCCAAGGGAGTGGGCTCACTCACAATTTTGCCCCAAAACACAGCCATGAATAAAGAATGGTACCAAAACACCCTCCAACAGCAACTTCTTCCAACAATCCAACAACAGTTTGGTGAAGAACAATGCATTTTCCAGCACGATGGAGCACCGTGCCATAAGGCAAAAGTGATAACTATGAACCCAAAGTTGAAATTTTGGGTCCATGGCCTGGAAACTCCCCAGATCTTAATCCCATTGAGAACTTGTGGTCAATCCTCAAGAGGCAGGTGGACAAACAAAAAACCACTAATTCTGACAAACTCCAAGAAGTGATTATGAATGAATGGGTTGCTATCAGTCCGAATTTAGCCCAGAAGTTGATTGAGAGCATGCCCAGCTGAATTGCAGAGGTCCTGAAAAAGAAGGGCCAACACTGCAAATACTGACTCTTTGCATACATGTAATGTAGTTGTCGATAAAAGCCTTTGAAATGTATGAAGTGCTTGTAATTATATTTCAGTACATCACAGAAACAACTGAAACCCAGATCTAAACGCAGTTTAGCAGCAAACTTTGTGAAAACTGATATTTATGTAATTCAAAACTTTTGGCCACGACTGTAGTTCACTGGCCATAACAGTCACAAAATTCCTGATTTGCACCCAGTTAGGTCTTTGGTCACTACTTTCTTTAAGCTCTCCATGACCACTGTTTACAAATGATCTAAAATTCCCCCTTAATGCTTAAAACGTGTAAATAACTATTACTTTGAAATTAAATATTTATCTGAATGTACCAGCCTACATTAAAGGTAAAGCACACAATACAGAAATGTCTCTCAGCACATCCATCTGTTTATGCAGAAAACCAGGAGATAAACTGAGCTAACTTTTTCACCAGCTCAAAAGATGTTTCTGTGTTAAGCAAATTATCAGATTATAGCACAAAAAACCTTTTGCAAGGGTTGTTCTCAAAACAATGACCCACTGTCCTGCAGAGTTGGTGTTTGATGACACATGCACCTGCTGAAACTTTAAACTGATCTGTTCCACTGCAAGCCTCATGATATTCTTGTCTTGTGTTTATGAAGTTGTAAGTAAGCATGGTTATACCTTTTATGAGCTATTGATTTGTAGCCAAATTGATAAACTAATAAGACATGCATTGTGATGAATGTGTGATATTGTAGGTTGTAGATGCCATCAGTTTTGTCTTCACTTTTAGTTAACAATTGAAGTTTGACTGACTATATAGACTATGAAGGCTTTGTGTAGATCTACATTGTTACAGGTAATGAACTGAGGCCAGGTGCTGACATGCATGCTATAACCCAAATTCTATTTGGTATAAAATTAATCATTCCTTCATTCATACTCAGCAGAATAAAATCAAGCATTCTATAAGTGTGTAGATATCTGCTTTGCTCTTTAAACTCCAATTGGTATTCAATTGAATACCAGAGCCTATCCCAGCTGTCTTAGGGTGAGAGGCAGGGTACACCCTGGACAGGTTGCTAATCTGCCGCAGGGCTAACACATAGACACAGACAAGCATTCACACTCACAGTCACTCCCACATTCACACCTATGGGCAATTTAGAGTCTTCCAATTAACCTATCCCCACAAGGTCTCCTCACCATAAATTCTAGAATCATTTTCAACAGTGTCCATATTCCTGAAGTATTTTATCGTATTCGCGCTCTCACTATAGCTTGTTTACTGAACAACTAATTGTAACTTGTGGAGGCCTGTTTGATTTATGTCTCCTATCCTGAATCTTCATTATTTGGTAGCCAAATGTATCAATCATAAACTAAATGAAGATTGATTTTTTGTCTTTTTGTGCAGAACTAATTTGCTTTGACTAGTTTAAGTAATTAACGTGAGCTTTAAGAATTAAAAATTAGGTAAATTAAAGTCTTAAGTTAGTGCTTGCATTGATTAATACATTTATTATGTAAACAATCATAAGTTGCAGCCTGATTTAGGATGTAGCGAAATGGTATGAACAAGTATTTTTTATTCTGAATATTTTTCTTAAACATTACATGAGATGTTAGCTGTTATTAGACACTTTTCTGTAAATTTCTATGATATATTTTTTAAAAGTGTGTTGTGTGTCCATGATTGCAGCCCGAAACAGAAAAGAGAAGCCCTCTGTCTGACACACAGCCACAGCCCTCCTGTCTTCCACCTGTACGAAACCCCTTCAAGGCACCAAGCCAGGCGGACAAGGACTCTGAGTGGAGAAAGTTGCAGAACAGTCAACATGAGCAGAAAGAAGCAAGTCACAAGGCTGAAGGAAGAGCAAGTTATCAGAATGAAAGGAAACAAGGTGCAGGGGTGGAAGAAAACGCAGATGATAAGCACAGGTCGTCAGATACTTATCGGGGTAAACAACTTCCACAGGGGATGAAGTTAAAAAAGAGAGTTTCAAATGAAGAGAACAACAGTCCCAAAGAAAACGGTGTTGAAAAAAGGACAGAGAAGATTCAAGTCACGCCTGAGCAGAACTGCATAAATCAGGAAGATGCAGAAAAGGGCATTTCTTCCTCCAGCGTCAAGACTGTTCATTCTGAGTCAAACAAACATAAAATCAAAACAATCAAACAAACTGCACCAGTTTCTCACAGGAACTTGCCTCAGCAACCGTCTGATGATGAAACCTCTCAGGTGAAAGAAACCACACAAACACTAGAAAAGAGCAGCTGCACCCATGCATCCAGAGACTCTGACGGCAGCAGGAGCCCCATACCTGACAAAGCAACTCAGCCAGAGTCCAGTCAGCCCAACAGTCCCCAAGACGATGATGATGATGATGTGGTACTGGTGTCGGTGAAGCCTGCTCCACAGAAGACTCCTCCTGTTTCTACTGTCCAAAAGACGCTGACCAACTTCCCAGGATTCCAGCCAGCTTCTAAGATCAAAAGTCCGGTGGAAAACCCCAAAGGGCTGCAGAACCTGCTCACCGTTCAGCTCCAGCAGAAAAAGGTGAGGGGAAGAGACCACCCATGTCATGCGTGAGCACTACATTGATTTAAAACCTAACATACAAATATTATTATAATGTTAAAAAATTAGATGTGCTTCTCAAACACATCCGTGTTAAGAAATCTGTTAATCAACCACACTGATACACTCATATCAGTCGCTCCTAGGCTGTGTTTCCTCAAACACAGAAGAATATTTGTAGTACTTGTAATTATATCATGATGAATAATCTGAAAGCTCTCAGAATGTGCTTTTCTCTTTAAATGTTAGAGTTGGCACTGTCAGCTACACTAGCTGACAAAATAGGCTGAGGTAGCCGTTTGGCGTGTATTAGCTAACTGCTAAGATGAAAGAAACACCTTTCAACCTTGTTATAAGTTTTGACGTTATGTAGTTGGTCTACCAGAGGGTACTGGACATTGTGTAAACAGAAAAATAAATAACCATGCCTAACTAATGTTAGGGCAATCTGTTGGTATTTCAGTTTTGTTAGAAGGCTAACTATCAGTATCAGCATTAAAAATCCTGCATCCTTCGGGCTGTATCTTAATCTGTCAGTCAACTAGTACACAGAAAATTGGATTAAGAGTTTGCTAGTCAGTAATCAACATTCAAAATCAACATGTAAAATATTAAGCAATTTTATAAAATGTATAAAATGTCTTTGATTTGCTATATAAGACATGGATGTAAATGTGTGTGACACACTCAACCAGTAACTTGGCTTTTTAAAATTCTGTTTTGACCCAGCCTGTGAAAGGCAAAATGTACTTTACACATTCCAATACTGTATACATCATAACAACAACTACTACAGAGCAGCTGGTTATTTTAACCTTCTAAGACCCGAACTCATTCATGGCATGCATTCTTAATTTCTCTTTGCTATTTGGGCTGATTGGGACCCAATAAATGTAAAAACAAAGAATTACTGGATTTTATTTATTTATTTATTTTTACCTGATTTTTGTTTCTGAGAAAAATAAGATCCACATATGAGGACATTCGTTTTTAAAATTTGACAGTGGCATAGGGCTGCCACAAACGATTATTTTGATAGTTGACTAATCAGATCATGCATCCATTGGACGTAAAATGTACAGCTTATTGCACCAGCATGCGTCTGCTCTTATATAACTATCATTAGCTTACAGCTTTGAGTGTTTAAGGTATGTGCTAACTAAAAATAAAGACAAGATGATAGTTTATTAAATTTTAATGCAATCTGCAGATTGTTTCAGCGAAGTTTAATAAACTCAGCCGTCTGCTCCTTGCTATCTAAAATATAACAGGACACCGGAGTATATTGTGTGTGCTGTGTGAAAACTATAACTTTAATCTCAGCCAAACCCATTTACTCAGGAACAAATAAAATACAAAA
>VURO01016905.1:5005-16713 GCA_015108175.1 Pelvicachromis taeniatus
CCCCCCCATACCCCCCCAAACAGAAACTGTTTCTATAAATTGTTGAATATTTTAAGAATCATTTTTGAGTATCTCATTATCTACAGCAAATAATATTATGACAACATTAAGGGAATCTGGAAAATTACAAACAGTCCAAAAATCAGTATTGGATATCCATCATCCTCAGGCCCTCGGGGCACGATTCTGTTGTGGAAATCACTGCTGTGGCTCAGAAACGCTTTCAGAAATCATTATTTATTTATTTAACATTTATTTACACAGGTAGTCCAATTGTGACAGTGACTCAATTACAAGAGAGACCTGTTTCAGACAAACACATTAAAATTACATCAATAAAAAGAAACAATGAAATAGCTAAAATTGTCTAATGTTACACATTCACATCAAAAACAGGAAGAAGTTCCCAGTAATCATTTCACAAGGTCATCTGTACATCTTCTAAAGTCTGGACGTGAAATCAGTTGAGCAAGCTGCAAGTCCTTCTGTAATTATTCCATGAAGACGGGGCTCTGATGGAGCAAGGAATTCCAGAGATTGCTAACAATAAGGCACTACACTAATCTGGATACATTTGAAAACAGCGTTTTCATCTAAAAACGCTCTCTCCACAATGAGGTGGAGTTGTTGCTGCGAGTAACACAAGAGTACAAAGTTGCAAAAGCTATGTGGAGCATGTAGAAACTGATATTAATCTTTTATAGGGCTGTCATTATTGAGAGCAAACCAAACAACTGCTTTACAATGCCGTCAGCAGTCTTAGTTGAGTTGGTCACATGACTGCATCATATGCGTCATCGTTTTCGAAAGCCTCCGTTTTCGCAGTCCACACTGTGATGCAAAAAATACTTTTTTTTGAAATGTATCCACTTTAGAGAGCATTTTCCATTTTCAAGTTCCATTTTCCTTGACCAAAAACGTTGTCTCAGTGTGGATGGAAGGCCAAAACGGCGAGAAAAAGATGCATTTACAAATGAAAATGTGATAGTGTGGACATGGCCTAAATAAAATGCTTATGTAGCATCTGTGAACACAGTCAAAAGTGCCACTTCATTTAAAATGGAATGAGGCAAAGTTGGGAATTGTGGGAAAAAAAACAAACATCTGGAGCTTTAAAACAGTTTCAATCATTTCACTTTGATAAAACCGAGGTTCCTCTTCTGTTTTGCTCGATGACAATCAATACTCAGGACTGAATCGGGATTCTGTAAGGAAGAGCCAGACTGTTTACACAACAACGACCTAAAGCAGTACAATATATCTTCCACTGAATATTTCATTCAATATTGAATATCACAAACAGATTATCTGGTTGATCAGTTAATTGAACTTATGCTGGGTTTTGATGTGCTGCTGATACATAAATATTTAAAGAAGAAAAAAAATGAAAAGATAGGAACAAGTTCTCGAGCAGTACCTGTCTGAAGCCTCATTTTGACAACAAGGCAAATGATGATCTTTGTGAAAACGACAGTCACAGCACTCAGGAGCAGAGTTGTCAGGTTTGTTGTTTCACCAGCTTCTTCTACAAGAAACGTGCCCACACTTGATGTCATGAATGATATGTTTTGTTGCAAAGATCAACAAAATTCTTCAAATGTGATCCCAACTCTTTACAGTACCACATTTCAATCTGACTGTGGTGAAAAAAGTTACATATCTTTTTGTCTTTGTTAGCTCTTATCTTACCATTCTTACCTTGAACCTGTAGGTCCGTTGAATTAACAATCACTGGATGTCCGTTTGTGTAATATCCACAAAAATATAACCCAGCGTCAGACAAATCCACTTGTTTGATTTTGAGGAAGATGATCGAAATGTTGGATGACACTTCAAATTTTTCCCGATCAACTCCGTTGCAGAACGAGGCTGGCTCAATAGAATTGTAAATGCTAATGCAACAAGGCTGGGCTTTGTTGACTAGTCTGAACCAGACTGTGTGAGTGGGGAAACTTGAAAGCTTAGAGCACAGCAGTGTGGCATCTTCTCCAGGCTGGACTTCCACAGTCCAACACTCTGAGAGGGAGATCCAGCCTGACACAAATGGCAAAGAAATTTAATTTTGATCCAGTAAAACCAGAACAGACACTATTCCCTCAAATGGTTTTGGTAGCTTGTAAATTTATTTTTGCTGCTGGTTATTAAGTTAAACACACCTTTACCACAGACATTTTGAGAGAAAAGGAGGTCTGTTAACTTACCGAGGCTGCAGAACAGCAAAGCTGTTCTTATAGTAAAGCTCATCACTGTTGATATGAAATCACGGAGCTTCACTGAGGAAGTTTCAGTATAGGGGAAGGTTCCTATTTACCCCGTTGCTCAGACAAGCTAAGTTGCCCACACAACAGCTCTACAATCACTCCCACATTATGTGCCACAAATACCAAAATGAGACAGGGGTCGTGAGGTGTACCTTGCCTGTCTGGTATTATGAGTAACCAGTGTTTTCACCGTTTCACAACTTTCTTTTTTTGTTGTTTTTTCTCCAAGCAAAAATAAATAAATTAATAAATAAAAATGCTAAAAATTGTAAATTAGTTTGGTAAACTCATTTAAGGCCATTTGATCAGATATACCTTGATGGTATCAAGCCATATGCTTTAGTTTAGCCGCAGTAAGTGGCTGGAAACATTCCTTAGAGACTTTGTCATTGCTGTAGAGTTGATTACAGGACTTTCATGTAGCAAAACTTCAATTCCATCACATCCCCTAAAGATGTCATGAATTGAGATATAGTCAAAAGGACATGTTGACGAATGCATTCTGAAATGATGGAGCTTTGTGACATGTTGCATTGTTGCGTGGCGCAGTGGTTCTCAGACTGTGGGGTGGACCCCTGTGATAGGGATGGGGTGTGGACGACAGAGTGAAAAATACAAAGTAAAGGGAAAACAAACAAATGTGACTTTGCTGTTCTCTTATTTGTAAAAATGCATGTTTAAACCTTTTTAATTGCTAATAATTAACAAAAGATGTGGGGTGTAAATATAATTTTCTGCTCCTGAATAAAACAAAAGGTGAAACCTCCTGAACACCAAGGCCAAGGCACAAGTGTTCAAAACTGCTGTTTTTAAAGCAAATGCTGCACGGACAGCACTGCAGCATTTGTTGCTTTATGTGGGTTTCAAGTTGGGTGACACACAGTGTTGTCATGACGATGGAAAATGATAGGGGGCACAAAAATGTTGCTTGCCCACAGAGCTGCCCCCATTTCCTTTCATATATATTCACTGTTTCAGGTTACAATCAAAAAATGAAAAGGGCAGTATATACCATTCATCCATCTGAAGTGAAATCACCTACATCTACAAATCTACACATATGTATGAATTTCCACAAATGGATTTCAGTACACAGATACAGACCTAGATACACACACACTAATTACAATATTGCACACTCACAGATAGCTTTAAAATAGACTCGTATTCTTCTTGTGCACCTTGAAAATGTAATAATTTACAGAAAAACCTGAACGTACACATGCTCTACTGGTGAATGTTAAATCACCACGAGGATTGCATTGAAGGAGATCTAAACCCCCCCCCCCAAAAAAAAAACCGAAGCGTGTAGTACAGCACTCTCCATGCCTTTCATATGATATTTTACTTAATATAGTTTCATGACAGTAATTTTCAAGGTAAACTTTGACCTTATGCACTAACAGAGAAAATCAAGGTCAAGTGCTTAGCAACCTAGGTACTCATGTCCCCCAAGTCCTGGTATTATGTTGACAACTTTAACTTTAATGCAGAAGATTATTTAAGCAATTTAGCAGGAGTAAAGTAAAAGCAGATTTAAATAATAATAACAATCACAGAATCTAATCACTTTGGATCATTAACCTATTTTAAGCTAATTCTGATTTTGTTCTAGTCTTTGGGAGCAGAAAAGTTGGAGAAGAGAATGAACATGCCTTGGCTGCAACACATGGATGCAACATCTCTGTGTGGATATAATACAGTGGGAAAGGAGTTCTTGGAAGTTCTAAAATATCCTAAATCCATTTAGTGGGTCACCAGCATTTGACAGTGGTTGCTCCTCTGGAGTTACTTGCTATGATTTCTAACTGTAGAATCCAAGAGCCGAAACTTCAGATGATGTCTTCTGCTCATCTCAAGAACTAGAGGAACTAACTCCTAGGAGCTCTAAAGTACTCTGCCAAGAGCCCGTTTGCATTCTCCTTTCTCCCCTCCTCTCTCGCTTTACACTCAATCACCATTGTTGACACAAGGATGTCCAGCTACACTTTATCGTCCTCCCTTATTCAGACTTTTACACATACATGATTTAAAACAAATTTTTCAACTTTAAAATATTTTCATTGTATTTTCTTATTTTCTATGTTATTCTTACGATGACTTATTAATTCCATTACATATTACACATTAAACCCATCTACTGACCACCACTGACACTTTCATCATGCTTTATGACCAAGCACCTACCTGCTTACCCACAGTCGACTGCCTTCCAAGCCCCTACTCCCTGTACTCCTTCGCTCCCTGCTGTTTCACCTGCACTGTCCTTCTGGCTTTCTCTCACCTCCAGAGGCTTGGGTCCACTTGTTGCCATAATGTAACAAGATATACTGTATGAGCAATTTAGCAATTTCTCTCCCTCAATCTCAAATTTAACATCTGACATCTGAGCGATGTAACACTCTTGTACTAACACTCTTAGTACAGAGACTCAAGAGGGAAAAGAAAAACATATTTTGAATTATGATTTATGTACATCTACTCAGGTAAAACTCTAATACAAACTGTAAATATGAGACAATTTGATAATATTAATATTTGATACATGAAAAATAATAACAGCGCACATTTTGCACTGTTGGCCTTAAAAAAAAAACAAAAACACAAAATCTAAAAAACAAACCAAATGCAGATACCTGACAAACTCAATCAGCAAATCAATTTCAGAGCTGCTGTTTGTCTTGCTTTGCCAACCTATCGCGTAGCAGCATACACCACTTTTGTATCCAGCTGTCTCGGTGGTACGGGCCTTCTGTGGTTTGCTTTTTGATGGAAACTCAGAGCTGCATAATTCATGGGATCAGAGTTCACATTCTGTTAAAGAAAATGATTAAAGTCACTAATAACAAACCATTACATGTTAACATTCACCAGGACAGGACAAAGCCCTCTAAGGTTAGAGGCAGGATTTGCGTTAGATAAATGTCCACCGCTTGCAGGTTGAATTGAATTTTCACCTGTTTTGAGCAAGCAAATGGGAAAAAATGGCGATGGAAAAATTGTGATTTCAGCATGAATATACAGTATGGGATTTAATTTGAAAGTTAATATTATCCTGAGCCTGGATAACTTTGCTATCTATTTACAAATCTTAATCTAAAGCTATAATTTGACATCAAAATAAATTACCTCACTGTGTTGTGAAATTTGTTCATCACCTTGAGCTAAAAGACAGAAACAGTACAAGTTATCAGCTGAATACCTTTGCATCTGCTATTTAAAATAAATCATATATATACCTGTATGAAATTTCCTAATTTTGACAACCAGAATAATGATGACCAGCAGAAGGAAAACAATTAGCCCACTCAGGATAACACTTAACAGATGTGTTAATCCATCAGATGACTCTAAAAAATAGAAAATACAAAATTATAGTATTCTACCTATTTTAACTAAGCACACATATATGAAATGACAGAAACAGCACTTCTTACCTTCAACCTTTAAATATGTTCCAGTTACAATTACTAACTTGTCATTGAGTTTCTCTCCACAGAAATACAGCCCAGAGTCAGACAAATTCACTTGTTTGATCTTGAGAAATACCAGGGAGGTGTTGGACGACATGGTAAATTTGTCATTTTTAAAATTGACACATTTTTTTCCATCACAGGGAAAAACATTTTCAGAGGTTAACATAGACGAGATGCAACTGATGTTGGGACTGCTGGTCATTTTAAACCAAAATATGCGGGATAGATAACTGCTCAAAATGGAGCACTTCAGTGTGACTTCTTCACCAGGCTGAACCTCCACAGTGTAAAACTGTGCGAATGAGGACGAGATCCAACCTGAAACAAACAACAAGAACTCCTAAACTTGAAATTCAACAGGAACCAAACATCAAATTACGCCGTCCATGAAGTGTCTGCAAGATTCTGTTTGGCTTAACTGTACTGAGAGAAAAGTGAAAAGTGTACTTACTGAAGGTGCAGAGTAAAAGTGGCACCAAGGTAAGGTTCACCATTGTGTGTACCACCACTACAATGTTTGTAAGTGAACTGTGCTCCAGTAAAAGTTATCTCTATATAAAGAGGAGGGCTGCTCTTTCATATGTGCAGCTGCTCAGTGGCAACGCCTTTTGGCAAATGGTGAAAACTGACAGCTGAACACAAAAAGCAGAATATCATAATCACTACTGTAGGACAGCTTTTATATAAAGTAGATCATATTTTTGCTGAAGCGTCTACAAAAGATGTGACTCTGCATATTTTTATACAGTGTTCAATATGTTTGTCTTCACCACTGGATGTCCACTCTGTCTTAAAATAATTTTTTAATGCTTTACATCAGGTGCTACACAACTCTTTGCGTGTGCAGATCTCTTAATCTTGTCACTGGTATGAAAGCGCATACCATTCAAGTTGATGACATGTTCAGGAAAACCAGTGGAAATCTTACCTGCTCAATGCTTAGTAAACAAGGCTTAGTAGATTCAAATGCGTGTTAGCATGGAGACTTCAGCTGGTATGGTGATGTCATAGCTTGAAATGTGCAGCCTTTTAAGGAATACATGCTTTGTGGCTGTTTGTCACCTTGCTACTGTGGTGAGCAGTGATGTGAGTTTGTGGAAGGAAGACGGTAAAGTGTAACCAAAAGAATAAGCTTGATTTACAACAAGGATTTGACTGGATTTATGTCCGTCTAGCACGCAGAAGATGCTATTACCAGTGGAGTTCGGTGCACAATATACTGCCGCTCCACTGTCTGGTCAAATTGTACTGACAGCACACCCACAAGTACTTATTAGAAACAAACCTACACCTTTTTAATCACCTGTTTTTGCATGAATACAACCTCTTTCCAGTTATGAAACTGTTGATCATTGTAAACTTCTGCAAGGCAGAGTTAACTAAGGATGACCTGACCAACAAAACATACAATAAGCAGCAGCTTTGTCAGTCATGTGCTGACATCCTGTAGGTGGGCACAAGGTGACCTTTGTGACTGATGCCTTAATGCACCGACTATGGTGATTTCTAACACTTAAAGATAACAGTTCTCTTTTCAGTAAATACTAAGTCCAGATCAGAAGGATGGCAGTGGAGCAAGTATCAAGGTTTTTTTTATTTATTTATTTTTGTTTAATCAGGAGGTCCCTTCAGATTAAAACTGATTTTTCAAATAGTGCTACTTGTATCTGTGTCCACAATCTAAAAATCCTGTCCTCACACTGAAGTGTGCCAAAATCATTCAGCATGGTTATATTGCAGGTTATGACATATTTCTCTGGAATGAGTTAATTAATGGTGCGCTTCCAGTGATGTCGTGGTGATGCTTGCCCAGTAATAAGGAAATAATGACTTCACACGGCTGCTGAGAACTTTGACATGTACATGAGGTATTTTCAGACTGTGTGAACAGTAAGACCCTAAAACCTGAGCAAAAACAATGTGCGTTTCACGTTATGCTGCCAGCAGATGGCCAAAGCATGTAGGTGATGTGTGGGCCACAGTGGATGAGACGGTTTGACGGCTGTAATGCACGGTGACCCCGTCCTTCCTTTTTAATTACACTGTAGTCATTCTGGTTCCAACATATCACTATACACACAGGGCGTTGGAGGACAGGTGCGTTACCCAGCGGTTGGTGGGTAGGACTACAGCAGAAGCCCCACCCTTGAGGGTTCTCAGGGGCCGTGGAGGGATGGACCCAAATGTCCAGCAGTTGGGTGCTTGTGTCACATCATCCATCTTCTTTCTTTCTTTTGTCTGTCCCGTTTGGTTCTTTAGCTATCAGAATTATTTTCACACATACCAACACACCCACTCAACATATATTCAGCACCAAGGTGTTGTCACTTATAAATACTGATATACATAGAGATTTAGAGACATAGAGAAATACAGTTATGTTTGTTCAGGTGTTACTATTACACCAAGTACAGATATCTGTGCTGTGTATGGTATATGTATAGCTATTACTGCTACTACATCGCTGATATTAATAATCATAATCATAACTATAGTTATAATAATATATCTGTATTTGTAAGTGCCGTACTAAGGAGGAGAAATGCTATATGAATGGTGAATGAAGCACTTTCCTATACCTCCCTAATACCGTAATAATAATAATTGAGCTATTTATATTAGCTATTATAAATATATTTGTTATTATAAATTGTTACTGAGAGTTTTAGTCAAATGTGTCTGCAGCATGACAAACCTGACATAGTCGAGCAGCCACCAGGAGAATGAACTCAGATGCAGACAGCACAAGGAAGCACGGAGAATGAATGGAAACCACACTTTAAACGTGTAAACAAAATGACTTAACTACACACAAGGTGCCTGACGATGAAACCTATGAGACTCAACAATAAAATATATTATAAACTAAGGACTGTGAGCAAAAATCAAACTATAATTACAATGGGGATAAACTGTGAGCAAGAGCTAAACTATGATTTCTGTGAATTACAACAATACTATGATTAACAAGTGCAGACCTATGATAGACGCTAAACTTGCATCTGTGCATGAGATGCACAGAATGCTGAATATTCACTCTAGGGAAAGAGTCCATAGATTGAGCCCAAAGGCTGGAGTGTTTGAAGGCTGGGAACCTGATACAGGGTAACGGCTCGCACAGGAACTCAGTGGCGTGGGGTTAAGAGAAAGGCTAGACTGGAGACGGAGCCGGGGAGCTCAGAGTTACTGTAATGAAGGGAAACAAGTGTCAAGGAGAGTCCCAGATGCTGATCCAGAATGCAACAAACAAATTGTGAACAGTCTTACTTCTTTCAGGTGGAGGCAAAGCGTGGAGGGGGGTAGAGGGCCCCGGGTGAACAGAAAATGGGTCCAGAATGCAGATCCGAGGTGTCCCGAGAGCTTGGCATGGAGGCAGGCATGAGTGGAGCAGTGAGGCGACCGAGCAGACCAGCGACTGAGGAGGGGCTGGTGTTATGGCAGGTTGGAAATGGCATCCAGGAGAATTACTATGAGTGGAAGAGAAAAACAGGTAAAAACATATAACGCTATGAATCTTCAAACAAGAACTGTGATGGCCTAAACTGGTGTTAGCAGACAATCTGGCGAAGAGTGATTGTGAGCGCTGGTCTTTTAAGCCGGCAGCCAAATTACTTCCAGGTGCAGCCTGTCAGTGATGACACGGCGACTCCACCCAGATGTGGAATCACCAGTGCTGTGGAAAAAGCCAAGACTCACCTGGACGATGACAAACTACTGCATCATCATGATTACAGCCACTTCTGGTATCTACAGTTATGCGATGTGCACTCCACTCACCCCACCACTGCTGCTGACTTCCATAAAACTGTTAGATACGAGGAGAAACAAACAAAAAGAAAATGCATGTTTCCTCCTATATTCAAGTTATCCATGACTTCTTCGTAATGTTCAGTGTGTTTATCTTAAACAAGTTGTCCATTTGTCAAATTGTCTTTGTCAGTACTTTCTATGTAACATTCACATGCATTCACACTCCAATGGATGCATTGAAGAGCAACTGCCAAGGATATTTGTCATGCAAACTGGAGCAGACAGGGTTTGAAATGCCAGCCTTGCAATTAGTAAGTGACCTACTCAACCACCTGAGCGACAGCCACCCCATTGTGACTGACAATGAAGGTTCTATATTAAAAGCTTCATGGGACTTTTCAACCACATATGCTTACTGAGTTGTTTCCAGTTACTCTAGCTTCTTCCAGCTCTACTTCCTGGAGATCAGCAGCTAGAGAAGGTCATCTACTAATTGGAAGGTTGGTGGTTCAATCCCTGGCTGTTCCAAATGTCCTTGGGCAAGATAAGCCCAGATTGACCTTGACTGCATCCATTAGAGTACAAATGTGTGTGAATGATTAAGTAGAAATCATTCAAGCCTTTATTTGTCACACGCATCCCCATCCGGTCCTGCAGTCATCTTTCCGGCGCTGGACACAGATCCGCCTGACCGCATCGGGTGGGAGTAGGCATCGAAGGCATTTGGAAAGCGGGGATGATTGTGTGTCAGTTTCAGTGTACATGTGTATGTGTGCATGTCTATCCTGTGTTCAACTTGAGAGAGTGTCCTTTCACCCAGTTAAGAGGAAATCAACAGTCCTCCAGCCGACACAGGTGGCCTTGAAGGATATGGGTAGAGGGTCAAAACACAGTCCCGTTATCATGGAGAATTTGTTGTGCCAGCCAGCATTGGCCTTAGGGCCTTTCACCTAGCGTCGAGGGGGTAGCCGCATGAATGAAGGTGGTGGTTGTTTGGGTTAATGCAAACAAACTGCATCCAATTTTACAGTTGTCTAATGTCTGTCACTGGTCACGAGGTCTATCAATTTCCAGTTGAATAACTGTGAGCTTCTCCAAGATCCATATTCCATATTATTAGTATCCATATTGCGTTCAATGAGCACAGTCTGAGAATTCAGGATTATTGGGAGACTTCAATGCTCACGTGGGCAATGACAGCAAGAACTGGAGGGGCGTGATTGGGAGGAACGGCCTCCTGGATCTGAACCCAAGTGATACGTTGTTATTGGACTTCTGTGCAAATCACAGTTTGGACACCATGTTTGAACATAAGAGTGTCCATAAGTGCATGTGGCACCAGGACACTCTAGGCCGCAGGTCGATGATCGATTTTGTAATCGTATCATCAGACCTAAGGCCATATGTTCTGGACACTCGGGTAAAGAGAGGGGCTGAGCTGTCAACTGATCACCACCTGGTGGTGAGTTGGATCAGGTGGATGGGGAGGACGCTGGACAGACCCGGTGCGCCTAAATGTACAGTGAGGGTGTGCTGGGAATGCCTAGCAGAGGCCCCAGTCTGCGAGATCTTCAACGCTTCAACAGCATTCCGAGGGAGACTGGGGACATTGAGTCCGAATGGACCATGTTCAGCATCTCAATTACCAAAGCTGTTGCACTGAGCTGCGGCCGCACGCTGTCCATGCAAGCGGAACGCAGCACAGACAGTGGCTGAAGCAAAAACTCGGGTCTGGGAGGAGTTCGGAGAGGCCATGGAAAACGACTTTCGGATCGCCTCAAAGAGACTCTGGCAAACCGCCAGGTGACTCAGGAGGGGAAAGGGGTGTTCTACCTGCATGGTGTATAGTGTGGGGGGAGCACTGCTGACTTCGACTGAGGATATTGTCGGACGGTGGAAGGAATACTTTGAGTACCTCCTTAATCCCACTGGCACGTCTTCCGTAGAGGAAGCAGAGTCTGGGGACGAAGGGGATGGCCCACCTATCTCCGGGGGCGAGGTCACTGAGGCAGTTAAACAACTCCTTGGTGGCAGAGCCCCTGGGGTGGATGAGGTCCGCCCCGAGTACCTGAAGGCTCTGGATGTTGTAGGGCCGTCTTGGTTGACACGCCTATACAATGTTGCGTGGAGATCAGGGGCAGTACCTCTGGATTGGCAGACCGGGGTGGTGGTTCCCATCTTTAAGAAGGGGTACCGGAGGGTGTGTTCCAATTACAGGGGA
>VURO01016922.1:3746-16891 GCA_015108175.1 Pelvicachromis taeniatus
GGAGAGAGTGTGGGGGGGGTGGGGGGGTGTGGGGGGTGTGGGGGGGGGGGGGGGGGGGGGGGGGGGGGGGGGGGGTCTCTGCCCTGCAGCTTGTGGGCGTAAAGCTTAAGCTTCTACATTCATAAAATCCAACAGGATATTTACCACCTGTAAATGCTTACATTACGTGAAACTCTAATTTCCCCAGATCCATGTGTGTGTGATTGTGTTTCTGAGACCTCATCCAGGCCCAGTCGCCTCAGGGGCTGAGACTGGACAGCTGTATTCACTATTGTAACACTGAACTGCTTTGGACTTGGTATTTTTTTATAATGGTACTTAAACCCAGTGGAAATGGGTTTTTTTTTTTCTCATTCTTTTTTAAAGGATGTTTCAGGTATCCCAAAGATTTGATTCTGTTCATCTGGACGTCGCGTTTTCAGTGGGAGAAACGTTTTGTCACTCATCCACGTGGCTTCTTCTGCCTCCTGCAGTCTTGGAAGTCTTCTTTAGACTGAAGAAGCCCCTTGACTTACCTGGATGATTGAGTATGCATCAAGACGTTTCAGGTATATGCATCTATATATTACATTGTGTTCAAGATAAATAAAGGGAAATTCAGCTCGACTTTCATGCTTCCAGAAATGAATTATGCCTTAAGGAAATGGCCAAACTTCACACAAGTGGGCGTTTTCGGAAAAGACGCATAGGCCTTGTCATTATTTCCTGCCCCACCTACGATTTTTTTCCCCCTCTGTCTGCAGAGCAATCCATCTCTGCCCTGCAGCCACAGCCTCGGGCACGTCATTCTGGGAAGCATTCGACGACACCTTCGTCTCCTCTTTTCAGAAGCTGTTTAGAGTCTGGGAATATTTGTGAATTCCTTTTGATATGATTGCATACATTGTAGTGTGAAGCGCTCCTGCACATACATGCGGGGTCACAATGCCTTTGTGTCTTTTTCTCCCTGATCCACACTTAAAACAGTGTTGATGGATTAATGTTTTTGTGATGGATTAAAGAGCTACGTGAGCAACACGTCTGCAGGAGAAAAAGCTTCTCTAGCTTCTCCCAGACTAAATAAATTATGTGTATCAGGAAAAAAAGTAGAGAGGAACAAAACCAGACATTTTATAATATCTATAAATATATTGAGCATTAATATTTCAAATATGTTACTCATATTCAACCTTAGTTTCCATGGTTTTAATCATACCTTTCTAACACCGCCTCTTCTCACCAATCTCCTCGTCTTAGCAAAAATATAGTAAATGCAATTTTAGATGAGTTCATTTAAAACACATTTACATGTAAAAAAAAAAAATAAAAAATGTTGATGTTGGTGCAAAAACCGCGAGGGGGTCCTTACAGTAGCCTGTAATTAAACTTTCTTAAAGCTACTAAGAGAGATTTCATGAAGGCCAAAGGTCCTAGACTGGCACCATGGGTGCTGTGAGGGTGCTGATGGTACAGTACGGTGGCGAGGGAGAGCTGTGATAAAGGGCAGCTGCTGGCGATTTAATGAGGGAGCAGGGGATGTGGCCCCCCGCTGCAACTCATCGCCACTTAATGGCACCACTAATCCCTGCAGAGATGGTGCTGTACACACAATTGGACTCCCCTTCATGTGGCGAAATATCCCAGCAACACTTTCTCACACCCAGCATCACCAGTTAGCTGTTCGCAATCACTATGAAATGGTGCCTCTTTCAAAAACATTGACAGAAGAAAAGATGAGCCGCTTCTTGCAGGTGATTCAGTCTGGAGCTCGGTCCTTTGAATGTTGTTTCTGGCTAACACCAACCACTTCACCCACTTTATAACTGAGGACATGGTGTGCAGGTGTAAAGGACTAGAGGGTGTAAAAATGTGCCCATTATTTTTCACTGCAAGCCTCTCTTGTGTATGACTGCTGGCGGCCACACGCTGCTAAACTGCAGGGCAATGAGTACCCGTGCTTCCAAGGTTGCGGTGTTAAGGGTTGAGACAGATCCATCAGCTCTTGATGTTATTTAAAGCAGGCTTTAATTGGCCCTGGGTGTGAAATGTGATCTATGAGTTGCTGGTCCACTTGTTTTTCACAACACTATGCCATTATAAAGTGGATATTCCCTGACCTGTTAGCTTTGCCAGGAATTCTGTCCCACATTTTCTCTCGCAATCTATTCGACAAGAGCCTCAGGCCTAACATCAGCGATGTGCATATACAGGCCCTCCTGTAGTTCATTCATCAAACACAATGATTTGGCTGTGTGTTTATATGGCGCAAGCAATTCTCCTGTCTATATTTGAACAGAGTCTCATTAGAATAGCAGAGAGAACTTGAATTTCGGGTAGTGCTCACCGCACAAGCCCATCGCTCTCGGATGAACATATGGAAATTGATTTGCATGTGAAAGAAGCATGAATAAGCATCCAAACCGCACGCTGGAAAAACATTCCATGTACGAGAAGAAGAGGGAAGCACTTGCAGCGTCACAGATCTGAAAAGTTAATGCAGGAATGTCAAAGCACGCATGTTTCACTTGTAAAACATCTCAATCTGTTAGCATGAGCGCACGATTTATACGTCTCAATTTTAAATACATGCATGTAGAGTGCGGCCTTTTTCGTTCCCAGCTGGGAGCTTCGTCTTGTTTTCTGGAGAAGAGTTACTCGCTCCACTTGTCTGGACGATAACTTACGGAAAACATTCATTCTTTGACTGAAGTTGATACTTTGCTCTCAGCGGGACTCCAAGCCAGCGGAAACAAAATCTTTACGATTCTTTACCGTCCGTCCATATGTTCTTGTTTATGGCACCTCTGCCTGGGAATTCAGCCTGTCATGTTGGGACACAGAGGGCAGTTTCTCCATAATTCTTCAGAGAATACATCCAAAGACAAAGTGGTGCCCACCTGCCTGATACAGACATAAGCCCATGGTCTATTTAGACACTCGCACACAATATCCCTCCCTCAGCTTTAGATCCAGATGTGCTATGCTCTCGGCACAGCCTGAGCTGCCAGCTGAGGCGAGAGCATTACCCTGGCAAAGAGCAAAAAAGGCCACATGAAACAGACAGAGGAGAGGGATTAATGCTCTCCTCCCATCTTCACTTGGAACCGCACTCGCTGTATTCAGCATATCTGGCCTATAATGCATTTACAAACTGGATTGTTACTGACTTTAATAAAGAACAGAGTCTGGATGGCATTCTAATACTGCAAAATTTATCTTGCACCTGTCCCGAGAAACTCGTGTTTCTAAGCCTGACACAGTTATTGATTTGGACAGCGAGTTCATCCTTGTTAAGAAATTCTCCCTTAAATCCTCGTAGCTGTAAATTATTGCCTACACTTATTGTTGATGAAGCTGTGGTTTGGGGAGACAGAGTACTCTTTGCTTCAGATCTCACCGTTTTATGCTGCAAAGAAGGAGAGGACCTTTGTAAGTTAATCGCAAACTCTTGGCACAGATGAATCTTTTAGTGCACGAGAGGAAGACACAAGGCTAAAGAGGGCAAACCTCAAGGGGCGGTGCTTCATATTTCTTTCCAAGAGGACTGTGGGAGATTTTGCACACAGGCACCCCTTGAAACCAAAAAGAGGCCACAGCGATTCAAACATGGAAGCAAGAATTAAATGCTAGAGTGTACGCAACACGCTAAGACTTCTTTTATCCTTGCGGTGATTTTTTTTGTCACTCTGTAAATGTGCACTTAGTTTGCATTTGGCAAAGATTTAGTGGTGAAAAGACAAATCGGTCTAATCTTTATCCCATGGCAGCGAGCGCAAATGATGAGCCACCAGTAAAAACAGAAATGAAGTGAAGCTCTCGCTTCTATTGCCCCCATCATCTTTGACAAATGGAGCAGCAGTAAGAAAGGCCTCTTTGAGTGAGTTGTAACTTTCGGCAGCCCCTCGCAGGTGTGGGTGATCTTTCATCCTCCCGGCCCTCCTCCCCCTCTGCTTCGGCGTCCAATCTCTGGCCTCCATCAAAATTGAACGTGCTGCCCCAGGTTCAGATTAACTCCACTCTGACAGACCAAAGGCCTCCCCTCCTCCTGCCCCTTTCCACCTCAACTCACACATCTCCTACAACAGGGGAAATTAGGGCTAGTTTAGCAGATCTTACAGCACCACTAAACACCGCCTCAGATCGCTCGCTGATTGCCTGGCTCAATCCGTTGCGTCCCTCCCACCACCTCCACTCCCCTTCGCTTATCTTTGCCTTTGGCCAAAAGCAGCTTCTTTACTCTGAACCCTTACTCTCCCCTTACTCACACACTGACACGCACACACACAAGCACAAACATGTGCAAAAGCACACACAGTCCTCCCTCCAACTTGTCCAGAGGAAATAAATAACTAACTTATTGCGAACAATCTCTCAGCAGAGTCAATAGATAATTTAAGTTAAGCCTGATGCCACGCCACGGTGTTCGCTGTCTGCTTTTTCCACTCGGAGTTAATGTTTCTTTTAATTGTGAACCATAATAGATAGCTTGCTGTGTTCATGATCAACTGTAAGACCTCCTTTACAGGTTATTATCCCAGCTTTGTCCCAGACGAGCTTCACTGGCAACAGATTTACAGATTTACGTGGACTGGGATCAGTCAGACTACAATAAGCTAGGTAACCACAGCTTAGTGGTAGACTTTTGGAAATTAGTTATAGAGAAATGGACAGAGCTGTGGTAATTGCTGGAGTAATTTTTATTTTATTTTTTAAATTAAATCTCACCTGATATTTTAAAGGCTTTTTAACGTCTTGCATCAATTACGGATGATCAGCTTTTGTAGCAAACTGGTTAACCAGCGGGTGGTTGGGTGAGACCTGTCATTTGTCTCTCTTGTCAGTTTCCTGTTTTCCTGAGCAACTCCCTTGACCTGGCTGGCAGGCCTGCCTGCCCTGAAGAGCACTTTCCCTTTCCTCATTTTGCGTTGGGCCGACAAGGATGAAGGGAGGGAGAGGGGGAGGGAGGGAGGGAAGGGTGAAGGTGGTGGTGGTGGTGGTGGTGGGGAGGGTCCAACTTAATCTGACCCATTGCTCAGGTCAGTGAGCTGCTTACAGGGTCTATCCAAACATAGGAGCTTGTTTTGCTAAAGCTGTGGAAAGAAGAAGTACCCTCTTAAATCAATGCTTTACTTAGAGCTGTGCACATGCAAGGTTGTTATGCGTGAAACCACAGGAGGCAGAGCTGGCACACAACCAGCAGCGTGCTCCTCTTCTCCACACTCCCCTCACCAAAGGGAAGAAAAAGAAAACTTGCCTCTGTACATGGCCAAAAACTTTTTCACCATTACGAGCTGTATTGCTGCATTTTTAAAGCATAGCTGAAGTGTGTGGAACAGCCCCCTCCCCTCCCCTCCACACACACACACACACACACACACACACACACACACACACACACACACACACACACACACACACACATGCGCACAAACAATTGCTTCGGTTCACTCAAATGCAACAGCATTTTCATTTGGGCCCTCCACAGTGTGTGCTCTTCCTATGACAAAAGAGAATTGCAGTCTAAAATGCATCCAGCTGTGTGTACTTATCTTTTTCTCTTGACATATTTTCACCAAAAAAACGTTCAGCCCTGATCTAATCACCATGGTGCGGAGAGACCAGATTGAGCGGCGCTCATGTATGTTTGTGGTGCACACGCTGGAGCAGTTTGAGTTTTCACCCGGTTGTTTAGGTATCATATGATCTAAAGAGGAATGTTGAAATCAGCCAGATTTATTATTCCTGTTTGAGTGAGAGTTTGCAAAGGCAAAGGCGAGAACTGCTCACAGCTAGCTCGAGGAGGCATTTAAGGTATCTTTGAAGTAGCTACTATGGCTTTTCGGGGCACTAAACTGCCTTGTTACAGAGGGGAGCAGACGCATTGCACACTTCAGAAGTGGTTTGTCATTTAGATTGAATTTTTATGAGCGCCCACAGGCACTTTTTCTCAGGGGTCTTTGCTTTCAGTGAGCTGGGGCGTTGTGGAGTTGCTGTTGACACTGGAAAGAAAGGAATTCACATTAAATTCTGCAGGTAGAGCACAAACACCTGGACAAGGGGTGTTCACAAACGAATGTGCCACGAGTAACCAAAGGAAGCACAGCACACTTGAACCCATGTTACATGGGGCTTCTGACAAACATGGCCACTGGTAAAAGGCTCTTGTTGTGACTGTAAACAAAGGCTCTAATTCACCGTAATGGTTCTGTGGGTCCAATGCTCTGGGAGATGCAATGGCCAGTCTCAGTAGCTTAATTATCTTTCTAATTTGTATTAGCACCAGCTATCCTCTCAGGGATAATTATGTATCTTGTGTGTGAGCAAGCTTAATGAGGTTAACTTAAGTCTTTACATGGAATAAGGGTTCATTCACCTTATAGAGTGGAGAGGCGAGGAAAAAGCTCCCTATTGCTGTGTTTTTCTCCTTTATAGATGAATACCATAAAGTCGTAGAAATCCCAGTAGAGTGCAGAGGTACTGTGAACTTATTCTCAGTGCTAACAGCACAGGAAGTTAGTTTGGTGTTCTGGTTGAGGGATGTTCAGCTGAATCAGTCCAGAGCGCTCTACAATGGCTAAACCTTGTCCATCCTCACTGATTATAGATAAAAATCAAAGAGCGTTCCTATCAGATTGGTATAACCTCACAATCATTCACTATGTTCCCTCTCCTCCCCCCTCCAGTGACATTTTCAGGAAATCTCAGCACTTCCACCAGCCGAAACTCAGCGCGCACTGAAGAGAATCATGTTTAGCAGGTATTGATAAGGCTGATAAGAGCTCAGGCTTGCTCCTTGATATCATCTGAATTCCTAAAGTCCTGTGATCATACGCCTTTTCCCCTCTCGATTCATATGCTGTGCACCACCACTACAAAAGACTACATTTTTTCCCTCTTATGACTGAGTGTAATCCACCGCTAAAGAGCCCTCATTTATTTGCTGTACCCCTCCCATTTTTGCTTGCTCAATACTTAGCTGTTTTTACTGCAGGTTAGGGAAGGAAACCATCTTATCTATGACTAGGGGGATTTATTAGTGCAAAAAAAGATAATTGCTATTCATAGGCCACTGGGGGCTGATTTACAACCACTAATATTTAGGATTCCTAGAGCCAGTTTTCAGCTTTTTTATCTCCAGCCCTGCCTGCAGCACGGAGGGGAGAGAGGTCGATGAGGGATGGACTGGGCAGAGCCTCCGCTCAGAGTAATTTGGCTGAAGAGTAATGTGTGAGGAAGTAGCCTGCATGAGAAGGCCTCGTCCACGTAGGTCTGCCTGGAGCTGACAAACACCTGCGCTACTTAACCTGTAATGAGTCTGCAACTGAGATCTGTCTTGTCCCCTTTTGGTCCATGGGAGCAATTCTAAGATGACAAAAAAAAATGTCAATAAAATGGAAAAATCTGGAACAATATTACTTTAAAGTCGCTTTTATTATGTTTGAATACATAAAAATATCTGGAATGACCACATCGTTCGCTTTCTGTTTTCCTTCTGGCCTTTTACCCACAGCGAAAACATAGCTTGTCCTCACAAGGGTCAAACTTTGGTTACCTGTAACACAGGTAGCTTCTTTTTTTTCTTTTCTTTTCTTTTCTTTCTTTTTTTTTTTTTGTAGTTGCAGGCAAAACAGGAAATGAAGAGTTCTGGGTCTGTCTGTCCGTGCTGATCCTCCAGCTGACCGGGAGGCAGTGGGGGGGGCTTCAGCGAGAGCACTCAGATGTGAGGTCAGGGGTTCAAAGCCCAGGTGTTGTGCCTCACAGCAGGACATTTCCCAGCTTAAACTGTGTAAATGATTTTAGAGAATGTAAAGGTTAACCAGAGATCAGCCTCTGGTGAGACTCCTTCTACAGTATCTGTCAAAGACGTCAGTTTGTAAACACTGATCTGGCCTCGGTGTGCTCACGCTAATGTGCTTCATTACTGCAAATCGCGAATTTAAGTAAATCTCACCTCGGTGTTTTGGTGAGCAAATTTGATTGTAGATAACTTCAGATAAGAATGAAACAATTATTAAATTCAGTTTTCAATTTGAAAACAGCGTATCTGCGCATGCAGGCTGTGATATTACAGCAGGAGAAATTTTTATGAAGAAAAAAAAAGAGCGGCTGAAGAATCCCGAGAACATGCAGCTACTTCCTTTTGATTCCCATTTCATTGATTTAATTTCTCATCCTTAAGAGATGTCACTTTGTCTGAAAATGTATTCATCCGGCATATGCGACTCTTAATAACGCTAATCTTTTCGCCAGAGCAGAAATCTCATGGAGGGATAATCTGAGATAAATATAGTTAATTGAGGCCAGGTGAACTTTCTTTATCAGCAGCACAGTCAACCAATCTGAAGTAAATGTGATAATTAGAACGGAGATGTCTTCACCAGGAACAGCGCATGGTCCTGTCCCGCAGCCATTTGCCTCAAATTATATCTGATTTCACAACACGTCAGAAATCTATAGCAAATTAGTTGGGCTGAGAATGCACTAATGTTTCCTATAGACGTGCCTGAACGTGACAATGTGGAGGGAGGAAGGACAGTTTCTCCTCAACCGCTCATGCTTTTAAATAACACTCCGAATATTACACAACAAGTGCACCAAACAGCCCCCTCCCTGAGAGACAACAGGTCCAAATCAAGGGGGAAACGGGCTCACGTCCCCCCACCTCCCATTCTTGCTGGTGAGGTATGAAAGAGTGCTCTCTCTGGCCATACATGCAGCCTATGCTCCACTGAGCCTGACCGCCATTAACACCCCTGAGAAACTACGTCCTAATTACTCATTCAGCCCAACAGAATCTCCTTAATTACAAACTTCATTAGCCTGCAGGACTTTGTTTTTCTCCTGAAAAGGAGGGAGCAGGGGGACAGCTCAGGCCAAGGTGCAGTGGAGGCGAGGGGGTATGCGCTTTAGCACCTTATTCCTCCATGCATTTCTTTTTTCTTCTTCTTTTTTTTCAAAGGAGATGTTAAGACCTCAGTCAGAGATCTAATTAGATTCATGGTGAGAATCAGACACCTTTTAACTAGCCTCTGGAGTCCCCCTAAAAGGACAGCGAGATCCAGGCTAAGAGAGGCACAGAGAATTAAATGAACCTACTCCTGCCTTTCATGTGTGAAGTGGTCTGATTTGCCATGTCCTCACCTCCAAATACAAAATAACCTGCCGCACTTACACACCCCACTACCATTATACCTCACTCATAAACACATAGAACAGCCTGTGTGTGCGTTTGTGCTTGTATGGAAGGGGGGACAAAAAGCTGCAACAAGACCAGGTGCTGTAGGTTTAGCTCTCATTGTAATTGGACTTGAAAAGACATAGATTGCCATTGCCTCGTTTATATATTCCACACTCTGCGTTGCACCTGTTTATTCTGCCCGCTCGTCTGAGGTGCTGATGCGTACGTCGCATGGCTTCACAGTCAACCCGCCCCTCATTTCTGTGGGTTACATGCATTTAGAGCTCATATGTTCACACTGCATGCAATTATATGGTTGAAGGCGCTTTAGCCAGCGAGCGTTAGCACCAGTTAGAGTCAGGTGAAGCGCAGAGCACTTCTCGGTTGCTGCTAATGCATAATGGAGTGCTGCACGACCGTCGAAGTTGGAGAGTTCCCAGCCAACGCTGGTCAGACTTCAAAGTCTCTCGGTGCTGCTGCCTGTGGAAAGGTAATTATTTCACCTTAAGCTTACGTAAACCGAGTTATGCTTGTTATTAATTAGAAGGTGGCTCTCACAAACTCCACTTGAGATGTTTAGACAGCATCCCCTCTCCCTTCAATAAATAGCTAAGCAGTGCAGAGGAAGAACATTATGAGTGAATGGGAGTGAATGATCAGCAAGAGTAATTTAGGTCAGTTTCTCTGTAGAGGTGCTAAGTTGTTCATTGGCCCATAATAGGTGTCACAAACTGAATTACTGCCACCAATCATTTACACCGCCTGTCAAGCAAGGCTCCAGCTCTCCAAGCAGTCACACTGAGACCTGCACTAAAAGCCTTTTCTTGTCTTTCTGCGTTCCTTAAACATGTCAGTGTTTAGATGTCAGACACTTCAGCACACTGTATTTTTCCCCCTGCCGTAACACATTGGGAACACATGGCTTGCACGGTTTTACAGCAGGGAATTCAGGAACATCTGCCGCCATTGGAAAGAAGTAACAAACACAAAGCATCTCGTACTTTTTCCAACCTCATCTTCTGTATATTACTTCCATATTTGTGTGCTTAATCACAGCTGGAGTTGCAGCCTTCGGGCTCATGAGACAAAACCACTTCTTTTGTTAGGTGTTTGTGCTGAACATAACGATGTGTATTTAGCCACAACCGAGGACATTCAATTTCTCGAGACAAAGCCACAGACTGTTTTGTCGGACGGTATTTTTCCACGACAGAGCAGAGAACACAGAGACACCCACTACCAAACCACAAATGCATACTCGCTCGTACAAGACACGCACACACAGTCCTCCACGGAAAATATTGTTTGTGAATATTAGTCATGTTTAAACCGACTTCAAGTGTGTGTTGCGCACAGGGGGAGGTGGGCTATTATGACAGAGCTGACCAGAGAGTTGGCACAGCGTCGCATTGATGCCACAAATGACTCCAGTGTTGTATGAGAAGCTAATGAGAGCTGGCGTAAGAGTTGGATCAGCATTCATGAAGACGTCGCATGAAGCAGCTGAAACGTCATGAATTACCATGAATTACAGAGTGTCAAGAAACCCCTTCTGGTGTGTTATGAAAACTGCCTGTTGTAAATTAGAATAAAGTGCTCTGGTCAGTGTTGCTTGTCATTCTCCAGTTTTGACTGAGAGTAATTTGGAAAGGAGGGCAGAAGCTCCATATTCGAAACTAAAGCGTGAAAATGTACTGAATGAGCTGGTGAATATTTTCAGTCTCAAGCCACACTTCAGTTTTTAACTCACACCAAATATATCAGCGCACACACAAAGACATGTCAAAACACTTTATAATGAGCTTTGTTATTAAATGGTAAATGAATGGTTAATTCAACTATTACAGGATTAATTATTTTACTAATAACATTAGTATAATTATTCCTGTTTACTCATCGTTATTAAGGTTGTAATATATTTATATCATTAATTCAGGTATAGAAAGAAAATAATTATTTTACTTAATCCAGTTTTATTTATGGGACACCTAGATATTTAAAAATAAAAACAGGCCCTTCAACATTTTTCTAAATGATAAGAGAAATGTTGTAATAAAGCTAATAAAGTGGCTAATTTGTGTTTGTTCAAACAACACCAAGATGCTAGCATAAGTAAGCAGCATGTGAGGGAGTAAACTGGGACCCGAAGCCCCCCTCTGCCCCAAGCTCGCTGTTTTATAATCTACACCACTGCCCGCCTTACCTTCTTACTTTTAAGTTATTTAAAACAATTATTATGAACATCAGCTTCAACTTTAGATTAGACATGTAAGTAATGTTTATAGTAGCACTGCTGTGTGTTTACTAACTTCTACAAACATATATAAACATCATTTCCAGCTTTATGGCACCATCAACAAAATGTTCACCGATAGTTTGCAAAATAAAATTAAAAAAATATGGATGTTATCGTTATACTTAAAGCTCAATTTACTGCTTATTAAGGATAGTTTTTATACATCCACTCTTGTAGGTGCTTCGCTGACTGTTTCACAAGCAAACTAATAAGTAAATGTCAAAATAGCACCACCTCAAAGTATTTCTTCTCTCACTCGAAAAGTACTTTTATATTAATGGTATCGTATAATTATTTGTGTTATGATAAACTATAGCTCAGGCTATTAAAACAATGATAATATTACTTTTCCTCCTTACTATTCCCTCGTGCCTATACCAATCAATAATAGCTGACATACAGGATGGTCCAATGCAATAGTTCCGCTTTCGAACTGTGCCGTTTCTTTTTAGTGTTAACAAAACTATGTCAGGCTACAGTGCCTGTAGTATTTACTGATAGGTTCTTTACTTCAGGCTAATGTTTCTCTTGTTTGCCAACAGTCTATTTTAAAGCCACTTAATGAAAAATCCAAACATCTAAAGTTTCATTTTAAATGTGTGTCATGGGCTCAGTTGACTCCCGCGTTGAAAAGGGATAAGGAAAAGCGATGCACCATCCACTACCCAAGAGCATGCAAGCCCCTGTCTGCAAAGACCACTAGTATTTTATTGCTGCTTCACTTCCCAGACACTAAACACTCCACTGCTGTCAGACTCAGCCCAAAGTAACTTGATATTTCATGTTTTTTGGGGGCCAGATTTTGCTCCCTCCCAGTCACCAAAAGGGGGAGACACAGCGAAGCTTTGAGGGGGCAGAAGAACAGGTGCCCACAATTTCACCTGTCTGCTCGGTAACCCATGCTCTGGGAGCTATGTTACACTTCAGCTCTAATTGTAGCCACATTTGCAGCGATTTCACAGGGATGGAGCAGCAGAGGGGAAGTGGACTCAAAAGTCCACTTTTAGAAGTGAGCTAATTTAATTGCATGTGACCATACCCTCACATGGAGCGACATAAAACATGAACAGAAGAACTAGCAGCTTAAATAGAGACGCACACAAGAGCAATGTAGCTTCAGCAGGCCGTAGCACTACAGCCTGCTTATTCTAAAAGGAGGAGGTCATAAAATCAGGCAGTATTTTCAAAAGTACCTGCAAGCTGCGTCCTGCAAACAGACAGAGCCGTGTCAGTGCTGATGATGTGGGAGGGAACTTGCAGGTCAAGAGACACAAAATAGTTCAGCAGGCACATGTGATATATTTAGTGAGGCCATTGTTTGTTTTATTTAGAGAGCGAATTGAGGATTTTCCAAACTGCAGCGCCCCTGAGGTATTTTATCAGGTGTACAGTCCGCCATGTGTTACACATTAGCGGGCTGAAGGGAATGCTGGTTGCAGATACAACCTATAAAATGTTTGGAGGTTGGAACTTCAGAGGACAAGGGGTCGACAATCGCTCTCTTCAGAGCTGGTGGTGGATATGTGGGAAACACTTATATGCAAATGAAACAGCCTCAAATTACAGCCCAAATTGCCCCTGTATCGTTAAAGAAAATAAGCATTAGGAATCTCTGGCATTGCAGTTGGCCAATAAGAATATTAATGCATGGAAAAATAGATGTTTACTGCTGCAGCCAATTAAAATAAGAAG
>VURO01016924.1:0-11009 GCA_015108175.1 Pelvicachromis taeniatus
GATGCGTCGTCACTTTCAAAAAAACACATGGCGGCAGCGGGTAGCGGTAACGTGTCGACTTAAACCATGCCCCCCGAACACGCAGTTCTACAGTATGGGGATATTTTAACCCAAAAGGAAGTGATTCAGTCTTTGCCGGCTTTGTAAGGTGGAAATGGCCGATCATAAAACGACCGTAAGTTTTCAACTTTGTTACTAACGCTGGTTTTTACCCTTTAATTCATCCAGACACCCCCCACGTAGACACACACTCAGAGATAAACACCCAACCTCCGTAAATGCAAAACTCATTTAAGCTGCTTAGCAGTAACATATATCATTAGATTCATCGATGCATCGAAAAATTAATCACTAGATTCATCGATTCGGAAAATAATAGTTTTGCCCAGCCCTACTTTGGAAATGGTGAATATTTCCCTATTTTTTCATAAGTCTGCATTATTGTAGGGTCTTTACATTACAATATAAAGTGTCTTGGTGTTATATAAATGAAACTGGTGACCTCACAAATGGCCATTCATACTACACCACAGTAAATAAGTTCTAGATACGCAATGATAACAGAAAGTTCCTGTTTTCTCACTATTCAGTACAGAAATGTATGATTTGTACAGTTACTTTACAATTTAAAAAATAAACATATTAAATGAAACATAATGAGACATAATCTGTCGATTATCAAATGCTTTCTGTTTTATGATTACAGGACAATCTGGGCAATGAGCAACCGCAGCTTTTTCTGTCATTTTACAGATTTATTTCTTTCAGTTTAAGCCCAACGAGTCGTGCTGACAGACGTCTTTTATTTACTACAGGAGCATTTCTTTATTATGTAGGAAAACTGACTTGTGTTGTTGAAATTGAACTTCTTTTTCTTACATTAAAATATCTCAGGGATTAAATGTGAAGTTCTTTCCACTGACAGAAAGGGGAGTTTCACTGGTCCAACTCACGTAAGATCAAAGTGGACCATATGTTGTCACGATGCGTGGGAGTGTCTCGGGTTTTTCCACCTGTGGCTGCTGGTCTCCTGTCCATCCCTTTGGGGTGGAGCTTCCTGCGTCTCACCTGGGCCTCATCTGCAAGCAATCAGCGAGATGAGGCTCGCTGATTACTTAAACCAGTGCAACCTGCTTTTCCTCGCCAGTTTGTTTTGCGCTCCATGATGGTAATTGGCAGCTCCTCAGTAAACATCTTTTCTCTTCGTTTCCTTGTGTAACCCTGTTCCCCCCTATGTTTAGAGGAAATTGTCTCCACGGTTTGGACTCTCCAGGACATCTGTTTAGCCTTCTCACCTGCTTGGCTGCCCTCCGGCCTGACATTATACCACGAATACTCTGGACATTCCCACAGACCTCCCCTCCTCAGAGCCTTCAAAGCCCAGACCTGCAAAGTAAGGAGAGTAAACTCAAAGCAAAAGACACTCAGTTGCCTGCTCCTTACCAATCCAATAACTCCTTCTCCGTCTGTTACAGTATCCTTTTCGCTTCTCTGTCTCTCACCGCGACCCCCTCTGTGATCCAGGTCCCTAGGACCACCATTCTCAGCTCCAGCTCCACTTCCCATTTCTAATCTGTCTCACATTCCCTGTTATCAAATAAACACTCTTGTAAATAGTCTCCTCCAGATTTTGGTGTCTGCATTTGTGTCCTTTCCTTGGGTGAACCTCTGGTTCATGACATATGTGGCCCACAATGTAAAGAAGTGTGGGGTCATTGTTAGAGACAGAAAAAAACATCTCAGCACAAAGTGTGGAGGGTTCATTTTGAGAAAGAAAACTGAATGAATGCTACTGTTGCTCTGTGTCCACTGGATATGCAAATTAGGCAGTGATTACATGTCTGCTGTGTTTACAGCTTGTTGTCCTGCCCTGGGTCACAAAAAAACAACAACAAAATCACTGAAAACAGATTTAAAACAAGTATGAAAAGAAATATTTAAGCCTATTTTTTAACTCATGGCTTCCCGTCAAAAAAATACCCTGATATGCCTTTCCTGAAAAGGTGACCACAGATATTATATTGTTTTCCTTGTGTTGCGTCCCTAAATCAATATATTTATGCACAGTTCACAAACTGGCTGATTGAGGTAACTTATACTTAAGGTCTTCAAGATTACATTTAATGTCTGAGAACACCAGAAGAAACAAATCAGAAGGAGGAAGTGACCCCAACAGCAGCACAAGCGTGTGGCAAAAAGACTTTCAGAGCTACGATACAAAAACTAGTGAAGCCGAGGTTGTGAATCAAATAGCCTGGTGGTTTTGAATGGAATGTCAAATTGGCGTCTCAGTCATTAAAGCTGGCATAGAGAGAGACATGAGTCATGCGGTCTCAAGCACAATCAAAGCAGCTTCCTGCTCCTCCATCTCTGCCGGTAGACCCGACGCAGGCAGCTCTGATACCCACGATCAATGCAGCGCACGGGGATAACTCCGCTGCAGGATTAAGAATACAATGGGTGCGACAACTGCTGTTGCTTGTCCGCCCATATTTTGTGTAAACATTTATCATTTGCATTGTTACCGCAGACTCAGTGGTTGCATAAGAGATAGAATGATATGATTCTGTGGCTGCAGGGTGCAGATCATGTTGGGCAGAAGAGGATGAAGTGGAGCTGATTATTCTGCTGCAAAATATGGATTATTTTAATGTTGTTTATGTTCTCATTCCCCAGTGTGACTTCTGATGCTTTAGGAGTTTAAGTATGCAGACATTAAAAATGTAAATCATTGTATTTTTTTTCCATAATACTTTGTAATCAGTATAGACCTGACATATACTGTTTTATATAACAGGAAACTTGTACCAGATTTGGTTTTCCCACTCGTGTCATAAATGAGGCGACTTGATGACTAAATAAAATGTTTTTCCTTTGAGCAGTTGGTAATAAAAATCTTAGCCTTCATGTCCTCGCTCCACTTACAAATTAAAAAAAAAAGAAAAAGTGGAATGCTGATCAACATACAGGTTGATTAACAGTTGGATTGTTACTTTAGAAATAAAGCGAGACATTTTCAATCAGCACTGCTTGTTTTTGTGATAATTCGCTGCATAAAAGACTGGGTCACTTAGTGCTAATGTAGGACCTGTGCCTGGAAATGGCATTCTAGGAACATAATAAGAGAGAAGTAAGGCATTGTGCCAGACTTCTTCTATACGTGGAAAACTCAATACAGCACTCTTCTGTGGCTGTGGCGGTGTGGCTCAAGCACATCTTTTGCTTTTCTGTGAAGTTGAACTTTCTGAGGCTGTAAATCCAACAGTGTTTGACGACTACGGTTATAATCTCATGGCTGAGGTTCAATCAGGCGATTGACCTCATGCCGGTCTGCCGCTCGAACTTGATCTTGAGCTTCTTAGAAAAGACCAATCGAGTAAGGAGTAATCTTTTACGCTCTAAGTAACGACCCCACGCAGGCTGCTGTTGTTGACTTTTGGAGGCATATTTTGCCCAGCAACTTTTGCGGCATGACTCACCCAAGGCAGCTGTTACGCATGACAAATAGAAAAAAAAAAAATCAAAGGATAAGGTGGAGCAAGCAGATGCAACTAGTCAGATAAAAAGGTGTTTGGAGCGGGGGAGCGACTATTTGAGAACGGCAAAAGGGGCGACATGCTGTCGTGCACCGGGACCATGCAGAGCTCCAGGCTGCTCAGCGGGGCGCTCCTGTGCGCACTGCTGCTGCTCTCCAGCGCCGCTGGAGCCGAAGTGTTGGACTCCGAGTCCGAGGAGGAGCTGAGCCCCAGAGCCCTGCGCGACTTCTACCCCAAAGGTCCGAACCTGACCAGCGAGAAGCAGCTGGTAAGATCTGCAGCCGGAGTACGAATGCAGAAACACAGCGCAACTTTAACCGCGGAGAGGTTTCTTCTTCTATCAAGAGCGTTTCTGTTTTTGCCTTTCTCTCGTTTGCCAAATACTTTTTTTTTTAAATAACTTTTAGTTATGCTGTGAAAAATAAAATTAAGGTCATTTTTATTTATAGCCTATGAATCCCGTTGACAACAACAGTCAAGGACAAAAATGTGACTCTGTGAACAGCTGAGAATGAAAAGAAAAGTCGCGCTTTACGCATGAATTCAGGATTCTTCGAGCCAGTGTAGGTCAATCAAAACAACAACAAACACTTTTCCTCAGCGGTTTGTGTCGTTTTACACAAATACGTCTTTCTTTGTATCATTAGTTCATTTGTAATTCTAAATTTAAAAAAAATCACCAACAGATTTTATTTTTTATTTTATTTGTGGATATCAATTAATTTGCATTTTACATAAATAGACTCGGACACGCTAATTGATGTTTTATATTTCTATGCCCAGTGCAAAACTAAATTATGTTTATTTAATGTTTTTTTGTTGGCGGGTTTTTTTCCTTTTTGTTTGTTTCCGACAGCTCGGAGCTCTCCAAGAAGTTTTGGAAAAGCTGCAGGCTAAACGGCTGCCTTTATGGGAAAAGAAATTTGGCCAAGTCCCAACGGTAATTATTATTATTATTATTATTATTATTATTATTATTATTATTATTATTATTATTATTATTAATATTAAATGACATATCCTTGATGCATGCAGTAGCGGGTGGATATGAAGCGAACCTCTGGTTGTGTTCCCTCTGTCTGCCTCTCAGTGTGACATCGGGGAGCAGTGCGCCGTGCGGAAAGGCGCTCGAATCGGCAAGATGTGCGACTGTCCCCGGGGAGCTTTCTGCAACTTCTTCCTGCTGAAGTGCTTATGAGCCTCTCCGGATCTGAATGTAGCATTGAGACAGAGGGAAAACAAATTCGCACTCTATTTCTCTGTAATTACTACCATATTTTTTTATGATGCCGTTGAGGAGCAGGTGACTGTCCAACCCTTACAAAAAGAGTATTCTGTGATATGTATATATTTTCAAAGTATATATTATCAAAGAAAAAAATGCTATAAAGAGTCTGTGTAAGGATGATGGCGATGGATAGAAGACGAGCCACAAAGTACCGTAAAGTTCCTGTAAATACTCCGAACCACTTTATGTCAGTAGGAAAAGCACAGGATGAGTGTTGTGACGTAATAGGAGTTAAGGCATAACCCACCCTGCACAATTAACCCAACCAAGGACCACGTACACGCTGTAAAGTCTCAGCAGCAATCTTATGGGAACATTGTAGTGATTCTCCACCTGGGCTAGTCCGGTCTGTCTCTCGAACGTGATCTGTTTTGTTTCAGATGAATGTTTTGTGTATGACTCATGATGATAATTATAACAATAAACTGTGGATCATCTCGTTTTGTAAAGCAGCGGACTGAGTGCATGTTCTTTTAAAACGGCTCCGGTCACGTAAACAGAGGCCAGCTCCCCTGAAATCAGTTATGCAACGTTTTCCACTTTTTTTTCTTTTTTGGTATTCAGATAATCTCAAGGATTTGAAGAAGTCAATATTTAAACAGTGACGCTCACCAGTGACGTCACATCTCCTGGGGCTGGCCAGGCTGCTCCGGTGACAGAGGGGCTTAAAATGAAACCTAATATTCCTGCAGGCAAAGCACGGAGTGACTGCCATATCTCAGTCACACTGTCACTGCGCCAAAACACTGAGCCTCTTAATCGCTTTCAAAGGGGGGCAGCCTCAGGCTAATAACGTCATATATATCAACAGAGCTCAACACAAAAGTGACGTGAAACTATTTCATTCTTGGCTTATACACAGGTAACCTCACCGATCTGGTAATTTCAACTTAAAACACTAGCACACTGATGTTTGCGCAGTTTTGGAAGAGCAGTTCGCTTTTACGCATGCTTACTGATGGAGGGAAATGTTCTCCCACCGTGTTCACTCTAGGACTGAATTAAAGGTTTGAGCACAGCACCCAAAAGTTTCAGGGACTAAAAGCAAAAAGGGGGGCTGCTCACAAAAGTGATGTCATCGAGGATTTTTATGAATCAGCAAAGTAAGCAACATAAACAAGCCTGTGCTTTTAAGACATCCTCAGTAGTTTCAGTGCACTTCCTTTCACACAATTATTCAAGGTATTTAGGGTGATTGAAGCAGCTGGGAGTACTCGCTGCAGTTCTCCAATCTGACTGCAATGTTGAGACGGGGGCTCAGTGGGGATCAAACCATCTGCCGAGGATGTCTTGTTGTTCTTTCGGCTGTCGTGTAGCCCTGGGTGGATGTTTTCTCTGGTCATCCTGCTGCAAAAAGAATGAGGCTGAGAGAATCTGCCAACTGAGAATCCAACATGCTTCCAGCTTTTGCACACAGTCCTGATCTTGTTTGGAGTAAACCATTATATACAGCACACAAATCAATTCAATTTTATTTATATAGCGCCAAATCACAACAACAGTCGCCTCAAGGCGCTTTACATTGTAAGGTAGGCCCTACAATAATACATACAGTGAAAAACCCAACAATCATATGACCCCCTATGAGCAAGCACTTTGGCGACAGTGGGAAGGAAAAACTCCCTTTTAACAGGAAGAAACCTCCGGCAGAACCAGGCTCAGGGAGGGGCGGGGCCATCTGCTGCGGCCGGTTGGGGTGAAAGAAGGAAGACAGGACAGGTTTCAAGTTTCCCAAATCATTGGGAAACTTGAAACCTGTGATGCAGAAGCGCTGAAGATTCAATATTAAATGATGACAACTGCTTGTGGAAAGGTGGTTAGCACTGTTGCCTCACAGCAAGAAGGTTCTGAGGTCAATTCCAAACTTTCTGTGTGGAGTTTGCATGTCCATCCCCATGTATGCGTGGCTTCCTCCCACAGTCCAAAGACATGCACTTAGTGGGGATAGGTTAATTGGAAACTCTAAATTGCCCATATTGTGGCTTGAATGTGAATGACATGACTGTGAGTGCGAATGGACACTCTGGACAAGACAGCTATGATAGGCTCCAGCGCTGCAGCTGCAAATGGATGCATGGACGGTTAGTAGAAGCAAGATAGAATATATTTGGGGGGGAGGTGAACATGCAAGGAGGAATCCTGATTTATCTGTTCTTAACTTCCAGAAAAGCTTTTCTAAAGAAGGTATGAAAACTATGAGCTGTATATAAATGTTAGGCATAGCCAGAACTGTCACTCATTAGTAAAGTGAAGGGAAATCTCAAGCTGAGTGTTTTTGCTCTTGACATGTTTTTTTTTTAAACCAGACAATAAAGAAAAGACAAGAAGGTAAGTGAGTGTAGAGACTTGTCAGTCACATACTACATACCCTCCTTCATTCTCTATTTGACTGTAATGTGTATGGGGTCAAAGTTTTTTAGGCTTCTTTAATGTCAAACGTCTTTTTGGAATCAGAGAATCACCAAACAATTTGAAGCAGATTTCATGAGGGGGGCCTGAAGGCCCGACGTCCTGTAGTGGGGCCTGTTCTCACTTCCCTGCACTGTGGCCCCTGACTGGCATTTTCCATACAATTCCAGAATCAGCAGGTCACCCACTGGCACCCTGTGCTTTTCACAGATGAGAGCAGGTTCACCATGAGCACATGTGACAGATGTGAAAGGGTCTGGAGAAGTTGTGCTGCCTGTAACATTGGTCAGCATGGCCAGTTTGGTGATGGGCTGGAGAGGCACATCCATGGAGGGACACACAGACCTCTACGGGACAGGCAACGGCACAATGACTGTCACTGCATATCACAATCAAATCCTTGGACCCTCTGTCAGACCCTCGGCTGGTGCAAGGGGTCCTCGGTTCCTGAAGGAGGAATTCCTGATGAAGGGATTGATACCACTGACTGGTCCCCACACTGACCTGACCTAAATCCACTAAAACACCTGTGGTCCATCAGACATTTCCAAGTTGCACCTGTGATTGTTGTCAGGCATGCATACGTGTATGTGGGAGCAATTCAAACGTCTGATTACTGCAAAGACTAGCCTGCTGCATCACTTTTTACTTTGAGTTCAGCTCTCTGTAGATTGATGATTTTATGTCCATCGTGTGGCATCTGTTCATTCCCAACACATTATCCAGTCCACAGCACTATAAATATCCAGCATAGTTTGTTTTTTTGTGTCCTGTTTGGATCTTTACCTATCAGAATTATTGTCTGAAGGCCAAGAAGGATGCTCAACAGAATTTATTTTACCAAATGGACCATCATGGCTTTGCCATAGTGATCCATTTGATTGACCTTTGTTATTATTATTTATTTATTGAATTTTCAGTTGTTACAGACATGACATGATTGGGGGACAGGAAAAGGAGAGAGACAAAGAAGGGGAGGGAGGGAGAGAAAAACAGAGGGGCGAGGGACAGTGAGAGAAAGAAGAAAAAAAGTCCACTGGATCACCTGTTGGAACAAGCAAAGAGAAACAACAACAACAACAACAAAGACAAAAGAGAACAAGCAAAAACAATGCAGAGCAACACAATCTGGGGACCACAGCAATAACCTAGATTAACAGTAAATACTGAATATTGGATATTATTGTGCAGCACGCAGGACTGACAGCCCATAACGTGCAGCCGAGAAAGGTGTAGACTGTGTTTCTGAACACCCGTGTGTGCACCTGTGTGGATGAGCACGCTTGTATTCAAAAGGCTTCTCCATGTAATGATCTGTCAGAAGCTGTGGGGAGCCGTAGCTCCGTCCCCCAGGGCATGAAGCAGGCACGGAGGAGATCCAGGCCCCAGACATCCAGAGGTCCCCAGAGCATGAGTGCCCTAGGAGGACCACCCATGTGGCAACCGCTCCATCCTCCCTGAAGGAGCTGAGGAGAGCCCCAGATGAGGAGCCACCCAGCAGCCACGGAACAGAAGCCAGAGGGGGCCACAGTGACGTGCCCGCGGACTCCGCTGGCAGCCAGCCGTGCTGGGGCAGGTCGGACACAGGCCGAGAGGCCAGAGGCATGAGGGCAGCATAGTTTCTTTCCCCATTGAGATCTGACTTGTTTTCAAGCTGTTATTTTCATATTCACTGGGTTATTTTGAGCATGCAGAGACAGAAAGAGACTCTTCTACTTCTTCTACAAAAATATACTTTGACTGTCTGAAATCATTCAGCCATGGGTTTGTGTCAACAAAGACATCCAGCGCCAAATCAGACATGCGGATCATAAAGAATTTCATTACCTGATCAGCCGGGGCTGCGTTGACAGCAACCACCTCCAGTGCTATTGGCCAATGGGGTGCTGGTTGAAACTGTTGGCCGAAGACAAAGGAAGAGGAGAGGGGCAAGGAGTGTTTGCGAGGAAGAAGGAAAGGGAGCAGTGTCGAGGTGGCAGCTGGGACAATAAATTTGGGACTATGACTGATAAAGAAGAAAAAGAAGCTAGATATATTGTGTGTGCAGGAAACCAAGTGGAAGGGAAGTAAGGTCAAGAGCAAAGGAGGTGGATTTAAACTGTTCCATCATGATTTAAATGTGAAGAAAAATGGAGTAGGGGTAATCCTGAAGGACGAGTATGTGAATAGTGTTGTCGAGCTGAAGAGAGTGAAGGATTGTGAGTTTGAAGTTATTAATCGAAGGAGTGATGTTTAAATGTTGTCAGTGTGTATGCCCCACAGGTTGGATGTCAGTCAGAAGAAAGAAAAATTCTGGAATAAGTGGGATGAAGTGGTTGAGAGTCCTCAAAGCAGAGAGACTGGTGACCGGAGCAGACGTCACTGGAGAGGCAGGTGAAGGGACCAGAGGTGATGAGCGGCTGCTGGGTAGGTATGGTGTTAGACAGAGTAGGGAACATGCAGAAGAGAGCCTGGAGAGGTGGAGGTACGCTCCTGAAAGAAGAGGAAGAATACTCTATGTGTTACAAATGGAAACAAAGTGCATTTACACACACTCACGGCTATTTATTCACACTTATCATTCAGCTGTGGCTTTTTTCTTTCTTTGTTTTGAAGATTTTACACACAAATATGACACACTGAAGATTCAATAGTCAGCGATTTATATTAGCCCCACTGTCAGCAGCAAAAACAGCACACTTCGATGACTGCACCACTACTCATAATTCTGCTGCAGAAAGGGCACTTTGGCACGAGTCAGTTTCATGGCTTTCAGGTACATGGTTGTCTTATGTCCTCAGTACATTGAACAGTTCATTCTTTTCATACTTAATAATCATAATTTGTGGTTTAATGAAAAGTCAAGCCGCAGTCCCATTACATGTTGAAATAACAGGTTTAGTCGTTCATTGGACTCGATCAATAACTGCTTGGCAACATGACAATAAATCTACTGAACGACATGTTTTTGTCTCACTATGTTTTTCTGAACTTCTCACTCTTAGTCAGCTGTGAATATTGCAGCTTCTTTGTTGATATTCCACATCACTGTGCAATAATCCATGCATCCACCCGTCCTGTCTGCCACCTGCCATCAATAATGCAGTCGAGTCTCGAATAAAACGTTGACTTTTTTATGTCCCTTTTGCTGCTCTGTGTGCTCAGCATGTGTGTGGGCGTGTTACCACTTGGGAAATCATCGTGGGGCTAAAGGCAGACTCCGTTTGTTGTTGTTGACCGCGCACTCATTCCCCGGAAAAGCTGTTTTTGTCATTAATATTTCACTGACAGGTGGCAGGAGTCTGTGTGACACAAACAAAGGAAGCTTCCGCTGCTGTCCAGAGGTTTCTCTCTAGTATCAGCCTCACTCATTAGAAATCATGCATTATGGTTGTATTATCTCCAGTGATCGTGTCTAAAGCAAGAGAAAGAACAGATAGATCATTGCGCGCTTTGACTTGTGAGATGTAGCCTCACCAATCATTGCCCATAGTTGAGATTTTTGCACCTGCCCAAAACTTCCATTCAAATATTCAGGATGAGTCCTAAATACTCGGGTGCCTTCTCACAGACATATCAAACCCATTGCTGAGAACATTTATGCTCTGCTGAAGACGAAGGTCTTGTAGACACTATCTCTACTTTTAAGATCAGGCTTCAAACTTTCCTTTTTGCTAAAGCATATAGTTAGGGCTGGATCAGGTGACCCTGAATCCTCCCTTAGTTATGCTGCGATAGGTTCAGACTGCTGGGGGACCCCCTTGATTTATTGAGTTTTTCCTTTTCAGTCACCTTTC
>VURO01016926.1:4820-14866 GCA_015108175.1 Pelvicachromis taeniatus
TTCATTTGTTTAAAAAAAAAAATATAAATAATTATTTTTTTTTTTTTTTTTTTATTTGTGTTTGATTTTTTTTTTTTTTTTTTGGTGAATGTCTGAAAGATGATCTCACTTCATTATTATTCAGCTGTGGCATTACTTACAGCTCTGATGGATTTTATGACACCTACAGTGATAATCCTGTTTGAATGCTGTTGTTTTTGCAGATCTGTTATGCTCGACCGAGCAGAGACACTCCTTCATGATCACTACGCTGGGAAGGACTACTGGAATGTGAGTCAAGTAATACATACTTATATTAGGATTTTCAGTTTGTGATACATAATGTCTTAGGTTAGGTCATCTTAGGCAGTGTTATTGTTCCTAGACTTTTTCTATATGTAGTACACTGTAGCATTACTGTGGCATCGCTGTATTGTTACCGATAATAAGTTACATTATGTAACTTTTGAATTTTCAAAAACAAAGGGATTCGGGGAAACTTTGCTGTCTGCAAACTGAGCTCTGTGATTATTTTAGACACGCCGCAGCATGGTTTTTGCAAAGCACCTGCGTCTCATAGGAGATGACTTCAGATCAAGATATCTGAACTCTACAGATGAAAGAGACCATACGCCATACAGCGAGGACTGGACTCGTATGAGGGTTTGGCAGTGTTTCTTATAATAGTATATTTATGGGATTGTACTGGTTATGGGGAAATCTGCATGTCAAAATATTTTTTTGTGACTATTTTCCATGTTGAGCAACATTTTCAGAAGTGATCTGCTATTTTTTTTTGATCACTCCTCAGGCCAAGCCTGGCTCAGCTAAAGGTGGTCCATATCTGGGCGTCCACCTGCGCCGGAAAGACTTCATCTGGGGTCACAGAGAGGATGTGCCGAGCCTTAAGGGAGCTGTCAAAAAAATACGCAGCTTGATGAAAAAGCATAAACTTGACAAAGTTTTTGTTGCGACAGATGCAGATGATGAAGGTAATGACTCACAAACATTTTTAAAGTTAGAGAATACTTATACTTGTAATGCATTAAAGCTTCAGGGATTTACATATTAAGTTAAGTTTTAGAACACTATTTTCTAACTCTGCATGCCAATAGCTAATACTTGTAATTAAATATAATCTGCTTATAATTCATTTAACCCTTTGTCGAGCAAGAGACCCTGTGTGTTAACCTGATTTACAAAATAACAATATAAATCACAGAATTTATAAAAATATATATATTGTAATATCCTCCAGTAATACTCTAAGGTTTGTATTTCTGAGTATTTCTGTGAGTTTTCTATGAATATTTAAAGAACAATATGAACATTTATTAGTAGTTTATCTATTAACTAATAGTTATTTTTTATGCTTTTATTATACTTGTTAATCTGTAAACTTTGCAGAATTAAAGGAGTTGAAAAAGTTGTTGCCAGACATGGTGCGGTTTGAGCCATCCACAGAAGACCTCGAACTCTTTAAAGATGGAGGAGTTGCCATAATTGACCAGTGGATATGTGCCCATGCAAGGTATATTTAATTTCATGGTTTTAATACATTCGGTATTTAATGCATTTGTTATTCAATAACATGTGTGATACTAGTTATAAGGCATGTTATTTTTATCAAAAAATAAAAAATTACAAATATATAACATGGCAATTGGTTATTTTTCATAACCAATTGCCATGTTAAATATGTATCTGTTTTCAGTCATCACAGTCTTTCATTAATAGTAAGGTCTCATTTGAATTTCCAATTATAGTGTGTCATTATGGTAATCGGCAAATAATAACAACATCATAAAGAAAAATGGTGAGAATGGTGAACATTGTAACTGTCATTTTGAGCATTAGTGTCGTTGAACGGTAGTGTTATTTTACCTCTGTCGATGAGTATTGAGTGCGAAACTATAAATAGATCATACATTTTGAGTTTTCAAATTTGTGGTGTTACATGTCCTTCTAAACCGAGCAGCCTCAGCAGCAAGCACATGCAGCTAATGGTAAGTTTCAAGAGGGAAATGTCACTCAGTCCTTCCCTATACTAAAAGATAAATGCTGTCACATAGTGGCCAAACACCTTTATAGCATTATTTATTTGTAATGCTTAAATGTAATGCACATTTTAGCTTGTAACTTATAGTAAAGGTGTTGTGTAGTTCAAAGTTCCCATTATTGTTGTATACGGCTGTTCTTTATGATTTTACTGCCAGTAAACTAATTGAAAAATAAATGTAAAAATGTCACAATGTAAAAATATAAAAAACGTTTTTCCCCTTTAAATAAGACATATAGACACGATAATGTGCATCAGTTTAAGAAATGAAATGTTTGTTTGATTATTGTGGAAACACTAGTTCTTTAGCCTGTGCCCAACTTTAACCGAGCATAGCTTAGATATTTCTATCGCTTTTTCACGTGTTCCTACCCATGGAAAATATTTCAACTTGAAAAACCGGTCAGGGTGACTCAGGCTGTTCTCACCGTATTGCGTAGTTTTCATGGACACCATCTTTATTTTAGTTTATATTTTTGTGCGTGTGCTTCCAGATCTTTTATAGGAACATCAGTTTCCACTTTCTCTTTCCGGATCCACGAAGAGAGGGAAATTCTGGGCTTTGACCCCAAAACTACATACAACCGTTTCTGTGGGGACACTGAGAAAGAATGTGAACAGCCCACGCACTGGAAAATTGTTTATTGATGTGACCTTTAAGAGTTTGGTTATACAAGTGCCAAAAGCAGTGTTATGTCCTGTATGGAGTCTACAAGATATTTTAACAATTTTGTTGTTAATTTTGTATTTACTTTTCATGGTTTCAGTGTTGTGCTCTCAGCTCTGTAAAGACCACTCTTATTGGATTTTATGAAAATGTAAAGACAGGACTGCCAAACATGTACAGTTTTAATGTAATTTTCAAAAATAAAGCTGCTTACATTTTAGAGTTTTAGATTGTATACATACTGAAAGTCTGTTTTTAAACAGTAATTTTCATTTTTGTGTATTTGCAACAATGGAGAACAAGTTGTCTTGTAATGGAACAAAGAGTATTAGATGGGTGTATTCTCATTTTAAATCCAGTGGTTTTATTTTATTTATTTTTTTATTTTTTTACTGGTTATCAGAGATTATACTGTGAAGTAGAATTTAAAGAAGCATGAAAATAGAAGAGAATAGAATAGAATTCAACTTTGTTGTCATTGCATATGTCACAGGTACAAGGCAACGAAATGCAGTTTGTATCCATCCAGAAGTGCTTTAGCCATGGTATAGAAAAGAAAACCAAGTTAGCAATCTGTGCTAGTTGTGCTTTTGTAATATGTCTTACCAAGAAGCACAATCGTTGTAATTTAGAAACACAAATATTTTTCACTTTTTTATACAGTATCTGGCTTGTAAATATATTATCACTGTTGGAATGGTAGGAAATTTGACAGAAATCATCTATTTTACATTGTAAATACCACCATTATGAACACGTTACAATGCCTGATAGTTCCAGCTTTATCTTTTTAAACCACAAACTGTTTCCAGGTATACATATTGAAGTCCTAATTTAGAAATTCTATAGTAAACAGTACTGAAATAACACAGCCGAATCACACAACACTTGCAATCAAATTGGTATTGTACAAATGACTTGGTTTTTTTTTTTCAAGGCACTTTTTTCTCTTACCTTCGACCCTGCTAGAAACCTACTCAAATAAAATATTTTGTTATTTCAGAATATTATTATCACCGCCACATGAATCATATTCTCTTTAACAATATTTAACTTTGCACAGTACATGTGTAAATTTTTAATAAAGCTAGGTTAAGGAATCTGACCCATGACAGAAAATACATGTAACGATAGGTTCTCTTTTGTTTATATTTATTAAAAAGGTCCTTATTCCTGGAATATACACACACTTTACATTCACATCCTAACCAGATTAAGTCAGTGGGTGACTTTAATTTTTTTTACTTAAATGTACTGTATTTGTATAATGACTGTAATAGGGTGAAGCTATATCCTATGTCAAACTTACCCCAGTACCAACAAACAGTGTTCTGACAGAATGTCAGCGATCAGAAGATTCACACAATTTCAGTGAATGTGGATATCAGAAATGTAATATTACCTAAATTTGACTATTTTCTGTAATTGTTCTGTTGTTGAGCTGAGCTACTCGTCATTTCTTGGAAAAATTGAAAAAAGGTGTATTGTTTTTTGTTTTTTTTTAAATATGTATAAACATGTAGTATATAATTCAATAACACCTTATACGCTTCTGTTGAGCTTGAAAGCCAAGAATCCCACTGTCATACATATTTCCCGACCTCATCTATACATGCTGACAATTTGAACCAAAAATTGGATTTATCACTCCATAAGCCTTGTTGCCACTGATTTTCAGTCCAGCTCTTGTGTATTATGGCATAGCTGAGCTTTTTCTTCCTGTTTCTCCTCCATAAGAATGACTTTTTGACTGCCAATGTTCTACTGAAACTATTTCTGCAGGGAGCTTCAGGGAACAAAAAAGATGTGTGTCAAATCTTTTGCTGTTTTTTTTTTGTTTCTTTTACTTGTTTCGTAATGACAAGACTTTCCAATACTGCTCATCTGCTGTAGATCATTTTTAAGTCCAGCACTTATTCTTCAGTCCTCCACTTGTCCAATTTATTCAAATACATGCCTGCGTGGTGTGTTGACTTTGGTATTTTTTCATGTTCTTAGCTAAAGAAATGGGAACAAATAATGTTCTGAATATGACCGGGTGCTATTAACAATATTCGATTTCTTTTACATTTATACAACCTAAAATTAGTTATCTGTCATATGCAGACACAGGACCAGTTCATCCCTTGGGTTCAGTGTCTTTATGCTTTCATAATAAACAGGTCAGTGCTAAGTGACTTAACAAAAAAAAAAAAACATTCCTCCGAAAATGGTCAGGTACAAAAACTGGACTAAAAACAAGTGACAAAGAAGCCAATAGCCAAAGAAAAAAATAGAAAGACTGAAGAACTATTCTTCAAGACTTTTAAAGAATGACAAAAATGGGTCATTGGACGGATAATATCAAATGAGTGGCTCAAGACTTTTGCACAACATTGTAGCGAAAACTAACTCTATATATAAAGTCAAAGAAGAGTGTATTGTAGATCACTGGATTCCAGTAGCTAATGGAATGTGCCTCCTGTGGTAAGACGGGACGCTGCATATAAACAGTTGGTATGTTTTTCCCCAGCGCACTGCTGGCAAGATCAGAAACCAGTATTGCTACCTTTTTGATAACAATAGAAGTGTCATGTGTCACGTATTGCCTAGTTGGGCATAGGTGAAGTGGCCCAACCCCATTCCTGCTGTCCATTATGATGCAGTTTGGTTTTTTTTTTTTGCGTTTTTTTTTAAAGAATCGGGCAGTGGAAAGAGTATGCAATACTCAGTCGGCATAACAAATGTTACTATCATAAAAGGGAGATCGGGTGACAGTGAATTTCCATGCCTAGAAGCTCATACTCTGAGTTTAAGATAATGCAATCCATCATAACACAACAATGTCCATGTCAACATTTTTTTTCCTCACAACATCCTGTAAAGATTTGCAAGAAAATGGAAACTTCAGTTATCTAATTTCTTAAAAAAAAAATAATAATAATACAAAAGTTCAATGTAGCATTGCGACAGACTGGCGATCTGTCCAGGGTGTACCCTGCTCTCGCCCCAAGACAGCTGGGATAGGCTCCAGCGCCCCCCGCGACCCTGAAAAGGATAAGTGGAAGCAAATGGATGGATGGTTCAATGTAAAAGTGTTCAATATTTTTTTATTTCTATGTAATTTATTACCATTGGTGATTGGACATCATTGAATGGGCGGATCTTATTTGCTCTCAACTTTATGAAATGTGGAAATAGCAGTTTTTTGGTAATGTGTGCTGGTAAATCGGCACACCAAGCGTCCTCAAGTCACGCCCTTTCTTGTACCTGGATCTGCGGTTTCGTGTTCTCAGCAGTCATGCGGTCCATTTTTTTGTTGTGGGCAAACAGGTGCAACCAAGAGAACACGCCCTTATACCCCGATTTACCTTTTCATACACGCACACACAAGGCAAGCGACAGATAAGTGAAGGTTGCCGGTGTTGCTGTTGCTTTTACATTAACCATTCAGAAAGGATTTTTCTACTTTTGAGCGTGGCTTTCTTCTGTTCTATTCCTGTGAACAACTGATGGAAAGGGCTTCCTGCTAGAAGTCACCTGGCGCCATGACCTCCCTGTCTAATCTGCGAGCGACAGTCACATAACAATTAATTTGAGCGATTAAAAGGAAAGCGGCTGCGAGGTGAGTTTATTAGACAGCCTAAAGCTACGCGGCTATAAGATAAGATAAGATTTACATTGTTGTTATTTATTATTATTTTAAATCTACCTTTGTGCTATAGTCGTCAGCTACAGTTGATGAGACTTGTAAAATAGACAAAAGAAATCTGTCATATGATTTAAGTAACTCAAATCAGAGGCTAGCTGCTTAATGAATAAATGACGCTATCAAGTTATAGAGTGGCTTTTCACCAATCACATTTCGTCCAACTGGTTCCTCGTCTTAATTCTGTTTTAAATAGATAGGGTGAGAGGGAAAGATGGTGTATGCCAAAGAGAGAGAGGGAAATACATGATGCCATCTTGGAAATAATATTCCTAAAGTATACTCCATTTGTTTATGGTTTTTTTCTCATGAATTGCAAGCTAATGTGTTCAAATGAGCACTGAAATATATCATTTAATGGACTGAAAAGTATCCTTTTAAATATTGTTTCCTTTTTTTCCTTATTTTAGCCTCTTCCACCAGTGATGGCCTTCTTTCGGCAACTCCAACTTCTTCTCTGGAAGAATCGACTGGCAGTAATTAGACGGCCAGTGAGTGAGAGTCAAAGAGTCAAAAATATCTAGTTAATTACCGAACAATGAAAACAAAATGGCATTCTGTAAACGAAGTCTTCCTGAAATTAATATTATTACAAAGCTTTAAAATATGTTGTGTTTTAGGTATGGTCCCTGACTCTGATCACCTGGCCTTTGATCATCTTCATCATCCTTGCTGTGACCCGCCACCAGTTCCCTCCCGTTGTGAGAGAAACATGTAAGTGTAAAAAAATGCAATTAAAAAAACCTCAAATTGATTCTGCAAATGAAATCAAGCCTTTATTTATGGCCTTTACAAGCCATATTGGAAATGCGCAGTCTGCCCATTCCACTGTAAGCTTCCCTTACAACAATAAAAAATATTTTTTAATGATTAAAAGCTTTGCTTGGAAATATTACCTTACATTTTGCATTACTGCAAACCTAAAACATTTAAATAAACAAATTACATGAGGTTGATGTTTGTTTGTTTTGACTTTTATTAGTTATAAAGGGTACTCTTGAAACTTACCTTTCTTATAGTTATGTAAGTATTGACACAATAGTAACTTGATTGGACCGCAGGCTTTTGTTTGTGATCTAAAAGGTCAGCAGATAAATACTTGGAGATATTGCAGTTTTTCAACCAAAGTAAACAAATGGACAGCTAAATTCAAACATCAATGGTCCTTCAGATTTGAGCCTATCCCATCAATATTGACATGGTGTTTGTTCTGCTTTATCTTTTAATGCCTACTGACATCACATTTACTCTGCGTTAGATTTGGGTAGAAGTGTAAAAGGAGAGGCTTTTGAGATACCATTATTTTGCCACCTACAGCCTTGTTTAAATAACAAGGTTAATGATTAATAGAAAGCTAGGTTCTCAAACAGTTTTCAGCCTCAGAAAAACACATGTAATCACAGCAGCATTTAGGAAGTGGTATATCTAAATTTTGATAAAATCCGTAAAAACCATAAGAATCACCTTCTTTCTCATTGTAATGGTCACCATGGGAAACAGTGCTTTTAAATAACTAGCTGACCCTCACACTTTTTTTGGTTCAGACTTGATTGGCAGATTAGATGTAAAAGATATCTTGAACTTTAATAACCCAGTGTGTCAAACATTTTAGTAAATCAGTCAAACTAATAGGACCTCTTCTTGCCCCTGAGATACTGTTTAGGGGGTATTTTATTTTATACTTGGTTGAAAGAGACACAGAGTCAGAGTTCACCAAAATCTCACTGGTGTATAACCATTTTTGGAGACAGCAAAGCAGTTGTCATTTTTAGCTTGAACTGCTATAGGTTCCATATCTTTTAAGGAAAGTCGCTCCATATGTTATGTTGTTTCTATAGAACTGGTGGTGTGACTGTACAGAATATCTTTTAGTTATGAAGGAACACATCTGTGATGTATGTTCTAACTTTCAAAACCTGCACGACATGGCAATCAATCAAAAATGGCCAGATTAAACACAGGCCATTCTGAGTTAATCTTTAGATCTCTCTTTTTTCCCACATACAATAGCTCATATTGTTTTCTAACAAAGAAGGTGGAGGTTGCGCACCGGTCATGAACCCGTGCGTACAGTTATGCTGTAGATGCTTCTAACTATTCCAGGAACTTCTCAGACAGAATTTTGTACACTGTTTCTCAGTATCAGATATACTATTGTCATTCACATTATTACTTTGAATTTATGTCATTTTAAGGGTTCTGAGCTATCTGCATTTGCCAAATGTACGTGCTTGAAACAATTCTTAATGAATGTGACATTTTCCAGTGTCATCACTACAGCCAAACCTTTATCATGTCTCCTCTAGGTTATGTGGGTCCCAGAAACCTACCCAGCACAGGCTTATTTCCTTTCCTCCAGACCCTCATGTGCAACACAGATAGCAGTTGCCATAACACATCTCGCCTGGTGGAACCAACAACGTCAAAGTCAAGAAGAACAAGGTACCTTCATCATTAGTATAGTCAGTGTATATTCAATCTATGTATATAATCTGAGGTCTAAGTGCAGAAACATATTTACACATTTTACTGCAACTATGATTTAAGTCAATAACCCTTCATATATTCTTGTTTATAACCACATTTTAAACTCTGCTGACTTTAAATCACAAGATCCCTGTGTCTCAGAGGAGAGACACTCCTTAGCATTGCTGCATCACACAGAATGATTAGTCAGTGTGTGATCAAGAAAATCTGCCAACAATAGACTTTTCCCTATGGAGGAAGGGAAGGATCTTAACTCTTACCTATCACATTTCATGACTGTTTCAAGTGTTAACAAATGCCATTATCTGGAAGCTTAGATTCCCTACACTGGAATGACAATAGGCTGCTAGAAGAACCTGTTTGTCTACCTTTTATCTTCCAGTGCATTTTACTTAGGCATCATTTCAGGGAACAAAAGTATTTTAGGGTTGTTTTTTTTTTTCAGTGAATCAAAGTGTCATCGAGTTAAGTTTCATTTCAATGAACCAAACTATTGTAGAGTTAGGTTTTATTTTAGTGAATCACAGTATTATAAATATGATTACTGTAATGCATGGTCAAAATCAAGCGCCTTGAACACAGAAACAACACAGAAAGATGAAACCTTTAGCACTAAAAGGGTCCTAAATGCATCTAATAGAATGTATTTACTACCTCACCTGAGCCCTCATATATCTGTACCACAGGTCTGTGACAGAGCGTTCTCCACTGGAGAGTCTTGGTCAGGTGGGGGATTTTCTTAACCTTCTCCCCAACGACTTCACCAATGATCACGCAGAACTGGTTAGACTGTTGGACAATTTGGGTACGTTACTCAAGAAACATAATCATTTTGATGTTTTTTAATGAATATTATCACCGCCAGTTTGGGGTAGACGTAGGAATTTGGGTTTTTCCTTTATTGATATATAACCTAGCCCTGCGGCAGACTGGCGACCTGTCCAGGGTGTACCCCGCCTCTCGCCCTAAGACAGCTGGGATAGGCTCCAGCGCCCCCCGCGACCCTGAAAAGGATAAGCGGAAGCGAATGGATGGATGGATGGATGGATGATATATAACCTATAAAAGATGACATAGAAGTTGCACTGTGTACTTATTGTGAATAGAAATACCTTTATGATTTTTTAAATTTGACCACAATAAACATTTAACAACTCTGAATACAG
>VURO01016927.1:0-17817 GCA_015108175.1 Pelvicachromis taeniatus
GGGAGGAGGGGTGTGTGTGTGTGTGTGTGTGTGTGTGTGTGTGTGTGTGTGTGTGTGTGTGTGTGCGAGTGCGTGCGTGCGTGCGTGCGTGCGTGCGTGCGTGCGTGCGTGCGTGCGTGTGTGTGTGCAAGACAGAAAGAGGGAGAGAGAAACATAAAAAAGGGCTGGGAAACCACTATGGAGTCAGTCTTCAAAAAATATATTATTTTATTTATCACAGAGTCATCTCAATGTGTTTTATACTGTAAGTGAGACCTTGTAACAAAACTATCTGTAATGACTGCAGAATTTTAGGAACCCACACCTGCTGTGGTTCTCCCCATGCCTTCCACAATTCTCCAGCTTCTTCCTAGAGTCATGTTAACTTAATTAGTGATAGGTGTGAATGTGACCTTAATATAGGTTTCTCAGAATTCCATGATTTGTTCAGAAATCTGTACAAAAGGTTGTTTTTAAGGAAGCCTAGTTTTCTAAAGTAGTACAGTTGTTTATTTCCTGCCTCTGTCACTTTTTCGAATTCTGTTGCCTGTAAATAGGCAAAGCTATTAGCCCAGGAGCAGGTAGAGTAAGATCACTTAATGGTTGTGATTTATGTACAGGTGTGATGTGAATCTTCTCTTTTAAGGCGCTGGAATAGACTTATCACCTTTCTAAGGTGTTGCCCACCTCTCACCCTTATGACAGCTCGGACAGGTTTCAGCCAGAAGGTGGCGGAGCATCATTCCAGGTCATCTCACCCCAGGTTAACCCTACTACTCTTACTAATAATTGTAGTTCTACTACAATACTGAGTGACTATTTGGTGGGAGTTATCATAGCTATATATGACTATATACAAGTGATTCAAGTGATTAGTAATTGTATGCGTTTTAAAGGTTATAGTATGTCATATTTTGAGGCTAAGAGAAAAAAGACAATGTTGTACTCCACTGTTTGTGGAAGCTGCCATGTTGCCCTGTGATGGATATTCTGTCTCATTCTGTTTTAATATCAATCAAAAAGTTATGAATTGATTTGCATCTCAGCAAGTAAACTATATATCCCCTACAACTCAGCCAAACTCTGCCTCCCACAAATTACAATCAACTTTAGGAATTATGTGTATAAAGCAAAATCAATTTCTTCCATTCCACCCTCCAAATGATGATGCATTTAAGGGTTAGTGTTTAAAGTTTGTGGAGACCTGTGGAGACTGCAGATTCGAATTAGCTAACAGTACATTGGTTCATAAAAATATAAGACAAAGAAAAAGCACAAGATCCAACATTATAACAGAACAGTTGTTGGCTATCAGCTATTAGCAGGGAACCTCCTCATGCTGCACAGTAAATATTGTAGAAATTAATGTGACCCTCACAGTGGTGACAGACGTGATGAAGCTGACAACAGATGCAACTGAATCATTCAGAGTGGGGAGCCATAACCTCATGCCTCTTCACCTATATAATGCCTGCTTGCAGTTACAGTTACCTACCCCCTCAAAGAATGTACATCCAAATGTAAGTATGTTTATACTGCTCATAAGTGCACTGTTGTAGAAGTGTGTTCATTAGCCTTTATGTGGCTTGTGTGTGTGCATGCAGACATTTTGTGTATATTTCTGTGGCATAGACATGTACAGCTGTGTTTAAATAAGCTTGTGTGTGATTATGTGATATACAATGTGTGTATGGCCATTTCCATGATTGGATCTCTGCCACACATGCTTCATTCAAGATAAAAGTTAGGTTATAAAAGAAGCATGGAAAATCTTCTGATCCCCTTCTGTACAAGAGCAAAGACTTTGTTACTAACCAACCGCCATTAGAGCTTACTTTGGGTTCTGGCTATATACAGAGTCTAATGAGTTTGGCACGCAAATTTGTCCCATCTGATTCAGCACAAATATAACCTGAGTTGACAGCCAGACCACCTGGGCTCAATATAACAGCTCAATCACTAAACAAAAGGACTAACAGAGACATCCCATATGTGTCTATCTCAAACCAAGCAGATCCTTCAACTTGTTTTTCATTTCTTTGGGAAGTAGAAGAGGGAGACTAGGGCATGTGATTATGCAACGCATATAGTTTTGAAAATCCTGTGTTTTAAATATGCTCTGGGCCAGCATGTGATAGTATGATAGAAATATGCATAACACTGCCCCCTGGGTTTTACTGTGAATACTGGATAAGCATGCATTTAATCTTGCTCATCGTCAAGTGAGGTACTGCCTTCAGGTTTGAAAATGTGAGACTCTCGGCAGCCCCTTTCAACCTGTCTGGATAAGCCTGTGAAGAATTTGAACAGGTTATTGGCCAAATAAAATCAGCTAAGTTTTTTTTTTTAAGGGCCAAGTCCTAGAGCTCTTTGATCATGCCTCATACTCAAGAAAAAAACAATTGTATGGCCCCTCTAGATCCAGAAGAGCTTTGTTGGGTCTGAGAAAAATAGCACTGTTGGATTTCACATAATGTCACGCTCGCTCAGGAAAGAGCAGAAGGAGATAACAGATTTAAATCCTGTGCAGTAAACCAGGGGCCAAAATAGAGCTGTGGATGATGGATGTACACTTTTATGATTTTCTAGACGAAAATACTGATAATAATTGGTGATTGCAGTTTTACTAACATATATTTCCCCCCTTTAGATTTACTGTCCTCTTAGCTTGCTAACTAAATATTATCATTAACTTATCTTACACAAATTCAACAGAAGAACTGTAACAGCCAACAGCCACACAACATATCTATCCCAAAATACCACATCAGGTTTAGCTGACATAGACAATACAGAGCGTAGGAAGAGCATCCAACACCAGCATACGTGCTAATGTTTGGGCTGCTGCATCTGTGCTATTCAGCAAGCTAGGAGCATGGGAAAGATAAAACACAAAATTACAACAGAAAATCTTAATGAAAACTTAACACCCCAATGCATGCAGCCCATAAGACCAGGCTCATAAGCAAGGATCCTTATTTACTGAAAAGAAGGGTCTAAAGAATTTGGTAGTGTGGAGATAATTCACTGCTTAAGGTCTGCCAAGAAATCAAAGAACTACAAACTGTGTCAAAAACGTGTTCCTAGTAGGGCTGGGACAACGCGTCAACGTAATCGATTACATCAACGCGTAAAATACGTAGACGTAAAAAATTTGCGTCGATGCGTCGTCACTTTCAAAAAAACACATGGCGGCAGCGAGTAGCGGTAACATGTCGACTTAAACCACGCCCCCCCCAAACACACAGTTCTACAGTATGGGGATATTTTAACCGAAAAGGAAGTGATTCAGTCGTTTTGCCGGCTTTGTAAGGTGGAAATGGCCGATCATAAAACAACCGTAAGTTTTCAACTTTTTACTAACGCTGGTTTTTACCCTTTAATTCATCCAGACACCCCCCATGCAGACATACACTCACTCATCGATTCGGAATTCGGTTCGTAAAAGAATTGTTTTGCCCAGCCCTAGTTTCTAGAAAGGCAGGTAATACCATTTTTTTTAAAATTTGAAGCATTGTCAGCATCGCAAAGTTGGTTGTTTACCTGCAGAATGCAATCCACACATAATGCCCAGGGACTTTCTCCCATACCGTATGACAAAAAAAACACGCAGCAATATCACAAATGCAACAGAATTGACTTTTTTCATGATTTATGTCGTGAATAAAATATTGTGATGTAACATGACTAATTGTGGAACAAGCAAAGCGCTGTGAATACTTTCTGTATGCACTGTATATCCCTCAGAATAACAATGATAATATTTACTGAAGCACAGCTCTTTTTTTCCCTTTGAAATAGTGTAATAGGTGCTAAAAGCTCAGTGTCCTGCCTTAATAAGGACACCGTAACTGCTACAGCCTTATCTGATTTTATGTGATTGAATTTAAAATTGTATCATGGCATCTTCTCCTCCATGCCATATGTACAAAAATAAAATTACTATTAGTGAATAGTTGCAAATAACATACCTTTAAATGGCATTAAAATATATGACTAACTTTAGACTTGAGTATATTTATTATGAGTACATGTGAGTACATCCATATTACAGTTCATTCAGTGTCACTTGTTATAATAAAGTACTGTATCTGATATCTTTTAATGCGTATATCTCTAAAATTTACATACCTCAATTACAGTCCCAGTAGACAGCCTGAGGGTCACATTAGATACACACCATATATTGATACCAGCATAGCAGTGCTACTATAAAGGGTGAAAATTACATAGTACCTATTCAATTATTTAGTGCTGGGAGCTGGAGAGCAGAGAGCCTATCGATGTTAATGACCTCAATTTGTAAAGGTGCTGGCCCTTGATGGAACCTGCTTAATGAAGATTTAGACTGGCTGCATGTAGGTTTGCAACAAAAAGTGAAGAGCTTCATTTAAGAATTTGTATTATCCAGCTGATATGGTCCAGAGACATGGAGCAGACAGAATGGAGACAGAACAAAGGAAGCAGAAGCAGAATGAATGAGTGGTGGAGGAGATAGATGATGTTAAAGAATAAGAGGCTTGGCTCTGGGAATAACAGTGGAAAGCTACTGGCTGCAGAGCTGGAGAATCAAAGAGGCAAAAGTAAAATGAATAGTCATTCTTTTAAAAAATAACCAATAAATTATTTTACCTAACACTAAATATATCCAAACATATTCAATTTACTTTAATTAGATTTGTTTTTTTAAACATGCAGTACACTACACCATCGAGTATAAGGGCAGACTTGGTTCAAGTTTTTGTACTACACCATGGGTGTTCATTAATTATGTGCTGATCCACCATTGAATAAACTGACAGATTCTTTATGCACTAAGTAAGATTTGTTTAAAGCTACATAAACATTACAAAAGTGTAGTGCAGCAACAACACTAAGGATATCACAAGGAGCTAAAACTCAGAAATTGCATGTTCTTCTATCGTACCACAGATGCTTGAGGTCGCATGGGCAGCAAGTGCAGGTGCAGCCAACAATCTGTAGTGACTGAAATATTTGTAAAGAATTACTTAGTTAACATAGAAGTTGATTATTAATACGTATATATCAGTGTATGTAGGTAACTAAAGTGAGGGTAATTAAAAGAATTATATGCTCTTAGTGATAAGCACCTGAGTCCTGTTGTATCTTATTATTATTTACAAAAATATCTTGTTTAGGGGCCTAAAGATTTACACACATCGCAGATGTGCTGAAAGCTTGTGTCTCTTAAATGGGTGGAACCAAATGGCTCTGTACCACTGCTGTGTTTCTTGCATATGTATGAATTTTTGTACACATACAAAAATTCATACGACTTTCTACGACTTTTTCCAAGTCGTAGAAAAAAGCTGGACTCTAAAGCCAACAGGAAGTAATTTCTAATTTAGTAGGAGATTTTGGCACCATTTTTGTGACTTTTTCAGAATGGGGTCAGTTTCATATTTGGTCAGATGATGCTTCGTTTGGCTTTTTATTGAAGAGCGTGTTGTTAATTTCATTCACCATAGTGTGTGTAATACAGATTCATTCACTGTAAGCTCCAGCTTCCCTGCAACTCTTCCTGCAACACCATTTCCCTCTGAATGTCCACAAAGAGCAATTTAACTTCATCTTAATACCAAAAAACTTTTGAACAATTTTGAGCGAATTAAATCTTAATAAACTAAATCAGCATTTGTGTTTCTGCCATCTGAATTTAGTCAGATGGCAGGATGACGTCCGTGTTCTTAGTTAAACCATTTATAACCAAAGTGGGCTTTCAGTAGCGTCTGACTCATTTTTCAGATCGATGTATTTTTTCAGATCTATGCATCTTTTTCCTACTCACTATTCTCTCTGAGAGCTAAAAACCAGAAAAGTTGTGAGGAGCTTCTGATTTTCTATACTGTAAATTCTGCCAAAAGCATATGCTTTGTTCTCTTTCACAGTAGGATGTATGAAAAGTAGTGCAGCATCTCAGTTTGCAGTACAGTACATCCAGCCACTATTGTTTCCTAGTAATAGCTGAGTCAGGCATCCTGTGCCCTGTACAAAGCTATTTCCCATGGTCTCACCTGTAATATAGAGCGCTTCCACTCAGCACAGTAGAAATCATTACTGATGCTGGACTACTACAATACAGTATTTATACAGTCATGTTTCAGTAAGAAGGGTCATGTGCACTTTGTGATGTAGTGCTAAATACAAAGACCTAACTATGACCTTTAATGCTGTCTTACAATGACAAAGTGACAGTGAAAGTGCATCATACTTTTTAACTATGGTTTAAAATAACAGATTGAAAATGCACAAATTAAAACAGGAACAGCTCACTTCTGTTCTACTCATACTACTGCTGAACTAGTATGAACTACAGCAGCCCTAAGCTTGATTACTGAACGCTCGAAACGAGGATCTCCCAGGAATATTACGATTTTTAAGATGTTCTAACAGCTGTCTATGTAAATGAGCCACTGCACAAGCAGATAGACATAGAGGTGATACGATTTGTCACTCCCCACTGTGTCACGTGTATGTTTGATAAATCACACTTTTCTTATTTATATTGCCCTCATGCATATTTTCAAATTAGTTCTGTTCCCTCTTATTTTGAAAGGTCAGTCGCTGCTAAGCAGCTAATCCTTGCCCTGTACATCACAACTTTTAATCCTGGCAGTGAGAACTATGTATAAAAATAGCTGTCTGAAACAGTTAATGCTGTACTTTAGTTAAACCTTGAGAAGTAAAGCTGAAAGTTTGTACTTTAGTCACATCTTGATTGTTTGATTTAAACTCTACTATGCTGATATTCAAAGCCAAAATGATTTTTTTTTAAAAAACATGTGTCATTGTATTTCTTATACTTGGTGGCATCTGAACTGTCTACCCTGATTTAAATTTGGCCAATTTCCGGTGTAAGTTCCGGTGCCATCTTCTGAACTTATTTTTAGACTCAGTCATTGAAGTATGGCTCTAACCACTTGCCCACTTGCCTCTGCACTTCCCTCTGGTTCTCCTACTGTGTGTCAAAACCTAATTTCATTTTGGATGCAGGGAGGCAAGTCTGACAAGTCTGTGCAGGAGATGAACAAAGATTGCATTATGGTCAAAAAATACATGCTTTTTCCATGTATTCTATGTTTTTTACAGCACCAATGACATGCTGGCACACATCATAGTTCACGTCATGACTCCTAAATAAATATGAGGGAATATTCTTCTTCGGATGTTTTAGAATAGAACTACATGTTAAAGTTCACGACACTACAATTAGAATAAGACTGAACAAGTATGGCTGGCTTGAAAGGATTGCTAGGAGAAAGCCTTTAATGCCTGTTTATAACTGAATGTTGTGAAAACATTTATTAACCACTAAAAATCCTCCTAATGTGTAGCTCAATATCATCAATATTAAATACTTCAGCTGTTAGTGAGGTATGCAGCGGTGCAGCTGGTGGAGGAGTCAAAACGATATTGATCATTGCAAGTCAATATTTTGATATTGTGTATTTATTAACTAATTTAATTTAGTATCAATTGATATGTGAGTATTGATTTTTTTGACCACCCTAGTTGGTGTGAGCTTGTTGTGCCAATATGCTGTGTTTTTCAAAGTCAACACTCAAAAACCCATAAACACAGAGAAACAACTAAAGCAAAGCAACACAAGGGAGGACTTTGGAATATTTAATGGCAGCCCAAATTAAGTCAAGCTTAAAAGCCAAGCCAATCCATTTCAAATCCGTTCAGCTGTTTCAAAGCATGTAATGAGTTCTTTTGCTGTCAAAACTTGAAGGGGCCTGTGCAGTGTGCATGTGAACATTTCCAAAGAGCTGAGCAGCTGTCAGATGTGAGCTAATATAAATGAGTGGGCCCGCAGTCACACTTACCTGTGTGCTCGCATGCATACTACGCTATATATACATACAAGTTCAACTGTCTCTTTATTTGTTTCCATGCCTAAATACTGTCTATTCATCCTTCAGCTGTCGCTGTGTGCACATGTGTGTACATGTGTGCATGTGTATGTGTATGTGCAACTATGAGGGTTATATGTCTGGTTGTAGGTCTGGATCGTAGGCCACGTATAAACCTAGCTAAGCGCTCAGCACTTTCTATGAGTTCACTTAATCTTGTGTTCCCTTCAACCAAGGTCATCCATTACTGTGACTTTACACTTGAGGATTTGGGAGTATCACAACATAGAAAACCAGTTAGCACGAGCTGTCCATTAGTTTGTTCTTTATACTAAAAGAATATATAATAATGATAATTTATGTCTACAAATCCTCACTTCCAGGGCTAGTTCCACCTGAACTGTTTTGAAAGCTCATCAGTTCTTGGTCAGGGAGTTATTGCTAATTATTACTTTCTGTTTTAAAATATTATTAGCAACTAAAAGCTAGCTATAAGTACAAACTTCCCAGAGAATACTGGCAAGTAAGTTAATATTTTTTCATTTAACTTACATTCAAACTCAAAAACCTGTGTGCCTGTGTGTGTTGTAAACAGTGCTTTGAGTAGAAAGGCGCTATAAAAGAATCAGTCCATTTACCAAAAACTAAATTTCACACTAGAACTTCAGTCCAATAACAGGCGATGGGTGGAGCAATGTAATCATGCACAGACTGATTCGCACGTTTAGAACACAGAAGAAGTCCAAACATGGACGAACTAATTGCCAAATTGCACACTGGAGGAGAAGGCACAGATAGAAATGGACTGTTATTTCAGCGAGGAGGTCGTAGACGGAGAAGACGATCCGCTGGCTCGGTGAAAAATGCATGGAAAACATTTCCCATTGATGTCACACATCTGTGTATACCGGCCACAAGCACACCTCAGCACCGCTGGTGATATTGTTAACCACCTGAGCACACTGCTAACACCTGAGAAAGTAAACACGCTCGTTTTCCTGTCAAAGAATTTATACGTTTTGTTTGGAGGGAATATTTGACCTTTTTTTCTTGTTTGGTTCAGTATTAATATAGCTACCACCATTGTGGTTGTTTATTTAAATAAAATGTTTTTGTTTTTTTCTGAACATAGGCTGCTGCCATTCTTTCTTTCAGTTCTGAGTTTGAGTAAATGAATCGCTGCTGCATTTGGGCGCACTCTGAGGAGGATGCATTTGCTCGCAGCTGAAGGAGGCTGCAGTTGAAACAGAGCTATTATTTATTTCTGTGGACTGCTTCTCTTAGCTTCAACCAGCATTATTAGCAAACTTACTCATTACAATCGCTCTTGTAAAATCGAACAGGACATATATTGATATATTCGTCCAATTGCCCAACCTATAGCTTATCCTCATTAAGTAAAGAAACGCAATAAATGTACATTGTTGAAAACAGTCAAATGTTTGTATACTTTGTTGTGAATGCATGGCTCATGTAATTGATATAAATATGTCTATTTGGTCATTATTAGTCTTTGCCTCCACCATTTTCTAGCTAGATAAAACGGATGAGTTAGTCGTCAAATATTCTAGTGCAGCTCTGTATAAATGTATAAGTGCTCAATTATGGGTCATAAAATGGCTTATGAATGGAAAAATACAAGATAAGAGTTACCATGTGCCTACCGTTGTACAGACTCTGGTGGTGGGGGGCCACCTCTTCTCCCGCTGGTCTCCTGTGACCCCCATCCCTGCCAGGGGAGCCACTACTATACTTCCCCTTGCTGTGCTCCACCCCTGGGCTGTGATGATAGTGATAGTGGTGCCGTATAGACTCTGGACTTCCCACAATCACCCGCCCTTTTCTCAGGTGCTCAGGTGTACCCATCGCTACCTGCTTGGCTTCAGGACTCCCAGTCCCTGCTGAGTTTACCTGTCGGTGTCGCTGACTCAGATCTGGGCTGGACTTAGCTGAGCCCTTGCCACTGCCTGGAGATGCCTGTCCTGACATTAGTAGCTGTTTCTGGGCTAGTAGGTCAGAGCTGCAGGGTTTGGAGTGGGAGTCACAAGGTAGCCTGGTAGGAGACTTGCTGTGTTTCTCTGGGCTGTGTCCTCGAAAGTTGTGGGGCTCTAGGTTGGTTAGGGACCCTCCACGGGGCCGGCAGGACTGGGGAAAGGTGTGGTACTCTGTGGTGGAACCACGCCTCCTCCCGCTGAATTCACAAACATCTCTCTTTTGTCCTGAAGAACTGCATCTTGAGCCAGATCCAGGGCTTGAATTGGAGCCAAGAGGGGAGGGTTTATGGTGAGGGTTATCGGGGCTGTCTGTGCTCCCTGCGCTGGAGGTGCTGCTTCCATCACCAACATCCCGCAACAGGCCTTGTGTAGGCATGCCACCGCCCAGCTGAGACAGGCTACTTTGACTGTCAATAGAGCTCCTGCAGCCAGGGCCTCCATGACCGCCACCACTTCCCCCTGTGCTTCCAGCCACAACTGTGGCCCTCTCATCTTCTAACATGAGGCACACCTCCTTGAGCTCCAGGTTCTCCCGGATCACCTCCATCTGCCGCTGCTCCAGCTCCTTAAGCTTCTGCAAATATATAGCCACTTCCTTCCTCATCAGGCCAGCGCTGTAGCGGCCCAAACGCTGCCATTCCCGCGACACCCGCTTCCCTTTCTGCCGGTCGTCATCCAGGAAGCAACACAGGTCCCGCAGCTCTTGGTTGTCCTCCTGCAGTTTCTGGTTCACGTCCTGGTTTACATAGAGTGCGCAACACACACACACACACACACAGACAGAAGCACATGGAGAGATTACATACTTGTTCCTGCTATGAATGATCCTTTGATGAAGCAGATTCTGTGTGTGTGTGTGTGTCTTTAGCTTCTGGATTATTAGGGAGGCAGGGCAGAATGATGGCCATTTTTATCTATTCTTCAGCATTTTATTGGTTAAAGGATAAAATGGTTTATCAAAAACACAACCAATAAATAACCACTAATGAAACTGAAGATTCAGTCAATGATAATAGACAGTTTTAGTCTATCAGCTCCACTAACTGATTTTTAGTGTAGAAAATTAAAAAATGCATTAAAAAAACAGTTTCTCAGAAAACTTGCTCTAAGTTAATATGCTGTTTAGAACATAATAATAATTAAAAAAACATAAAACAGCGGTAGGAGATACAATTTTCCTTTTATTAATATTTCCAAATTCCTGCATGGAGAAGCAACAGGTTTAATCTGCTTATTGAAAGCTAAATTTGACCTTAAATTTAACCCTGTAACCTGGCCATATTTCCTCTCATGCAGAGCCTACACTAGTTTCAATTAGCAGGCTGTCTACACAGTCTACACACTGGAAGAAAGCCCACATGGGCCCTGGCACAGCCTGGCTCCCCGGGATCCCCTTCATCAGCACCACCCGACCTCACCTTCAAACTCCGTATCTCGTTCAAGTGTTGTTGGAGTCTCCGGTTCACCTCCCGCATCAGATTGCCGTGCTCCACGATGACGCCCCTTTTTTCTGCTTCTGCCCTCCGCAGCCGCCTCACCAGCTCCTCTTTACCCCACTTCAGCAGCTCCTCGTCGGGTATTTTGGAGATGTCCTCTGCTGGTCTCTCTGCGCTTTTGGAATGCTGCTGTGCGCTTTTCTCCATCCCTTCAAACTCCGGTGAAGGTAGACCGGGAGGTAAAACAAAGTATTGTGTCTGATGAATTCCAGATAGAGCAACCAAATCGAAGCTTTAAAATGCACAACTCTGGTCCAAAGGTAACTCGGGTTCCCCCCACCCACCCTTCTTATGTCTGTGGAATCACATCGCTGTCATTGCGCCTCTTTCCCACGCCCATGCTGCAGCTCTGATATCCACCCGGTGCTCTGCTGCTATATCACTGTCGTTAGAGCATCGTTCCGCATCCTGCTGCGTCTCTGGTTAAGCCCTTGGCCGACTTGGCGGGGCGGTTTCTCTCCAGGTGCATGCCGACCGCTTTGCGCACTCCCGCTGCTGAGTGCGCACTACCTCCGTCCGACCGCCGGGGCGGAGGACGGAAAAAAGAGGAGGCGGATAAGAAGGGAGGCTCCAAGGAGAGGTTGCAGGTGCATAGCCGGAGAGCCGGGGTGATAAGGTGTGATATTGTGGAGAGCAGACTCTCTTCTCGTTCTACCATCACTCGCTTACTCGCTCTCACCCTTTTGCCTCTTGGTTCGTTACGCCATCTGCTGGAGTTGGATATGAACACTGCTGCACTCTGATTATTCAAAGTGACAAGCCGTTTCTATTTTTAGGTTCGTTTATAATGAGGGCAGATAGCGCCGATCATAGTTGTTCTGATATTTATGGAAGCGTGAACTCTCTTCTTAAGAATAGCAAACACTAAAAGAGGAAGAGTCTATCCTCATTTCCAAAAACTGTCACTGCCAGATTGTAAGCTAAAAATACAACTCCCAGGAGCATTTCCAGGATTTTTATAAATGAGATGATATGAGGAACCAAAAGCCGGTCAAGAGAGAGCCAAGAAAAATAGAAGAAATGTATTTACTGTATAAATACAGTAAAAAGAACATGCAATCTCTTTCACTTGCAAGGTATTACATATCAGGACATAATGGAAAATAGTGTCATGTGATTTTATTAATCTAACCTCAGATGAACACATGATATTTTACACCATGTCATTGTTTATTTAACAAACACTATGTATTTACACATGATTACTGTGACACTACATCTATCCATAGACCTCATATAGAGAGGTCTGGCATGTTTTAGATGTTTTGGAGGTTTTTTGCTCGAGGCCTCTCAGCTGAGACTGGTGAAAGTCTGACTTGGAACAGAAATTATGATTAAATGTTTGATACTGACAGTTTGCTGCTGTTTTGATTTAATAATAATAATAATAATAATAATAATAATAATAATAATAATAATAATAATAATAATAATAATAAGACACTCCAGGAAAAGCATTTAAAAATCACAGTATATATAAAATAAAAGTTGGAAAAAACTATAGATTTAAAACACCCATATTATGTGACAATGGCTTTTTGAGTTTTTGGTGTATTTCACCCTAGTTTCTACAGATGGTTTACTTGCTGCTTCTAGGTTTAGCGTAGCATAGCATAGTTTATTTATATAGCACTTTTAAAACAACACATGGCTGACCAAAGTGCTGAACAACAGAAATATAAGAGGTACAATAAGAATAATAAATACGATAAATAAATAACAATAATAATAACATAAAATATAAGTAAAAGTGTCAGTTACTCACTGAATCAAAGGCCTACAGGGCTTCAGCAGATCGGACAAATATACAGGTGCCAGACTATTAAAGAATTTAAATTAGTAAAAGGGTTTTAAAATGGATCTAAATTGAATTGGAAGCCAGTGTAAGGAGTCCAGAACCAGAGTAACATGCTCAAATTTTCTTTTACCATTTAAAAACCGTGCCGCAGCATTCTGCACCAGTTGCAGGCATGACAGAGTGCCCTGGCCAACCCCTATTCAAAGGGAGTTGCAGTAATCCAAGCGTGAGGTTATAAAAGCATGGATGACAGTTTCCAAGTCACACCTGGAAAGAAAAGACTTGACCTTTGACAGACGTCTGAGGTGAATAGTAGGTTTGATTGACAGAGTGTAGAAAAAAATCTCTGACAGAGCTTAAGAGTCAGCAGCATCACTAGGAGTTTAAGTGACAACCACAACAAAGCACTCAGACAATTTGTGGGAACTTTTTGACAGTGTAAAGTACAAGACCCACAGTGCTGCTGATGGTACTGTAGTGGACAAAAAATATAAGTGGCTGCGGATGGATGGATGGATGGATGGATGGACATTTGTTCCAAGGGCACATGAGCCACTAGTTTATGGGCAAACACAATGTATTCCCTTTACATTTTTGCAAGCAGTACCTATCATATCCATAGGTACTTGTCACAATCTGCTAGGGCAGACTGTAAAAATTGCAAAGGAGGACCCAAAATGCAAACACCAAAGGAGTGTGGACGAGACTTAGTAAACAAAAATGAGATGTTTAATAAGGCTGAAATGTGAACAAAACAAAGAGGCAAATGCATATAAAGAAAAACTAACTAAAACTAAACTGGGAAAGCTAAAGGCTAAACACTAACACAAAAACAAAATGTGGATATAACAAAACCTGAACGAGGGAACATAGCGAAGAGAACATGGCAGGAGAAACACAGGAAAAACCACAGCAAAGACACCAGCAAAACAACAGCCAAAAAAAACAGGAGCTACGCAGACGACCTGACAAGAACTCAATGAAAATCACAGACTTAAATGCACAGGGGATAACAGGAGGAAAGGGGAACAGGTGTGAACACAGCAGGGAGACATCTGTACTAATGAGACAAGGAAAACAAAGGAGTACAGGAGTCTGGTGAGGAACTTCGTTACATGGAGTCACACAAACCACCTGCAGCTCAACACCTCAAAGACCAAGGAAGCGGTTGTGGACTTTGGGAGGTCCAGACCAGGTCCACTGCCAGTTCAGATAGAGGGAGAAGAGGTGGTCAACATGTACAAGTACCTCAGGCTGTGGATGGACAACAAACTGGACTGGTCATGCAACACCTGTATAGAAAAGGCCAAAGCAGACTCTACTTCCTCAGGAGGCTGAGGTCTGTCAACATCTGCAGGAAGTACTCCGGTGGTTGCCGGAGTACTATTCTATGCTGTGGTGTACTGGCGGAGCAGCACGGAAAAGAAGGACTCATCCAGGCTGGAAAAGCTAATCAGGAAGGTTGGCTCTGTGGTTGGCATGAAGCTGGACACTCTGGTGACAGTGACAGAGATAAGGACAGTAAAGAAACTGCTGGACATTATGGACAATGCTGGGCATGCTCTGGCCATAAACAACCAGAGGAGTCTGTTCAGCGACAGGTTGCTTCTCCCAGAGTCTAGGACCAACAGACTTAAACACTCCTTTGTCCCACATGCCATCAGACTGTTTAACTCCTCGCTGGAGGGGAGAGGGAGGGTAAACAGGAGGAAAAAGGAGGGGGAGACAACTAAGCTGTAGTGCTTTTCACTGTGCAACATTTTTATATTCGACTGTGTAACAATCACTGTACAATAAAATGCAATAATCGCTGTGCAAGACTCACAATACATCTCATCTGAGTATAATATCAGTGAGTATATACCCACTGATATTCCTATTTATCTTATTTATCCCTATTTTATATTCTGTATTTATATATGTGTATGCTATATTTATGCTTATAGTCGTACTCTCTTATTGGTCTTATTTGCCTTTATTTGGTATTCCAACTCTGTAACATGCAACTCTGACTTTGCTGTGCTACTGGGAACTGAATTTCCCGGAGTAACCCACCCAAGGGATTAATAAAGTTTAATCTAATCTAATCTCTAAATAGTTTCCTTGTTTCCTTCTCTGCTCCATACCAAGGTGTCATTGCAAAAGTGAAAGATTTTCTTTGTCTACACACAGCATAATCATTTTTGACACCTGAGTTATTTACCAAATTTGGCTTTCTGCTACTTGGTTCTTCATTATTGGATGGAACATCAGATTCTCACCTAAATTGACTTGCAACTGCCAACCCAAAGTGGTATGGAGAAGGCCTGTCGTTATTTGAGAGTATGTGCAGGTTTTTTTCAGCGTGGGTGTGTCCAGCTGGGTCTTAGGGACATAGTTCTGCTTTCACCTTCCTTTTCTGCCTGTCCTAACCTGAAAGCCAGCTGATGATACTTTGCAGTTCATTGATTTCATGTAATGAAGGGCTTCTATTTACATTCCACAATTCATTTTTCAGCAAGCTTGCTGAAGAGTAGCTGTAGGGTGACCCTGTACATGGTACACTATGTGAATGGCCCAGCCATTTCCCAACCAAGCAACTCATCCTCCTTTCCAGGGACTCAACAGTTGTTATTGGGACCACAAAGACCAGCAGGGGCCACAGGACCTGGGGCCAGATGTTATTTTTCTTTCTTTCCCCAGACAACGTGCACGAGATGCTTCTGACCCATAAATGACTCACAGCCTGACATTATTACAATAATGATTAAGTCCTAGATAATTAAGGATTTTGAGACAATAAAAGAAAGGAGCTGAACAATTACAGCATGATCTTTTGAAATGATGAGAAGGTCTTCTTGAACTTAAACTTACTAAACATACTGCAGGGCTGCACTGGGACCAAAACAATGCCAGGGCCATTTTTTGGTGGCGGCCCACTATAATTATTTATACGATATTCGAAATCACATGAACTGTTTATGTATCATGCTCCTCTAATTCTTTGGTGAACATGCCTCCAGCCTGTCGTGCCTCTAATGAAACTATTTCATTAGAAGCAAGGCAAATGAAACAAAATAAAGAATGGTGTTGACCACAATAAGTCAGCCATGTCATCTGTTCTAGTGAAGAGCTTCTGAATGACAGGGTGAAACGTAAAGAATTTCTGCCTCTTTGTGTAAAGAGGGTGGCTAAAAGAGTCAACAAATGTGTGATCTCTTTGTGTCATTTGTGTACAAAACTAGTTATGGGCACAAATAACACATAACTCCACAGTCAGACTTAAAACATGCACAATAATATTAGCATATTATTAAGCATATTTTAAGCCTGACTGAATAAAATAAGTCTTGTAATAATCTCCTCTGTTGAGCATTTGTGCTTTTTTTTTGGCCTAGATCATATTTAGTGAAGACGTGTCTCTATCATTTTTTATCATTTTAAAATTGTATTAATTATAACTCTTCTAACTTTCTTCTTTTTTTTATATTTTGTGTTTTAATTCACTGTTGTTGTTGTTGTTGTTGTTGTTGTTGTTGTTGTTGTTGTTGTTGTTGTTGTTGTTGGAGGACACATCCCAAAACATTTCCATCGTTAACTCTGACTGTGTGCAAGTTTATGTGTAGGCAAAAATGTGCGTCGACCCACTAGGCACTGGCCAGTATGCCAGATGGCCAGTACCGCCCTGACGTATTGTATGACATTGTATGATGTTGCCTTGTTGTCTTCAACCCCAAATTCAAAATAATGTCATCCTGCTAGCTGATGTTGAATTTTCCCGGTGTGTTGATTCCTGGTCCTGAATGAAGGCTCAGAATCAGTGTTTTAATGCTCTATCAATCATCACTTTATTGCATTTTACTTCACTTTAATTCATACACAATTCAAGCATTTATCTACGTCCGGACGGAGAGAGCCATGAGAGGGACACGGGTCTCTAAAAATGTCGGGCGTTACAGAACTTTTATACTTTTTGGGATGGCTCCAAGCTGTCTGTATAAACCCAAACATTCCTTCTATCTCCGGGTGGCTGGTGTATAACCTTGGGTTACTCTCTGCTTGTGTGCAGCATTGTCTGTCTAATCAAAATAAGGCCGTGATTTTACACCAACAGCATTTCTTATTAGTCAATCTAATACATGTAATATCACAAAACTTACTTAGTTCACTTAATTATACAATTGATTCATCATCCAAACGTCCACCAAGGCGGTCCTGGATGGCTCCCATCAGTTTTATCAACCACTAACAATAACCAATCTAAACATGAATCATTACAATCATTATACAACAGAGGCAAATCATGAGAATTATGGTGAACCTACATTCTAATAATTAGTCTGCTTATTTATTCTTCTTGCTCATATGATTATGAGGTTACTGTGACCTAAGACAACCTGTTTGTTTTATCTATAATCAAAACATGGAGATGTTTTTATTCTTGGAGCCAGTTTTATTTCATCCTTCTGTGTGTAGAGGGTGAGTGGTCATGTTTATCATTTATTTTTAAACGCATCAAAAGTGATCCCTAATTCTACTTCTTAATCTTTATTTTTGACAATGTTCTTACCCACTTATTCTGTCAATAAAGAATAAAATATTCTATTGTGGTTTTATACAACTAAAGCTCTGGTAGAATAATAATTTAGTCTCAACACTACACACATATAAAAAATCTTTGAAGAAAAATGGCA